>JAPQRN010000016.1:7482609-7508998 GCA_037367275.1 Coranthus polyacanthus
AGAGGGACACGGTGAGCTCTGGTTCTTCTGAGAGGGACATGGTGAGCTCTGGTTCCTCTGTGTGTGAAAGAGACAGAGGATACTCTCCTTCACTGCAGCAGGCTGCGTCTCCCATCGGGCCTTGGCAGCCTTCTTCTTCTTTGTCTTTTTCAGAAGTAGAGACATCTGCTCATCCAGTTCGGAAAACTCTGAATGCCTCAAGAGGTTGAATTTGTTGTTCATCTGATGGCCCTCAGCTACAGTATTAATACTTGATTTGTCCTTCTTGTCTCTCATATCAGCTCCGTAATCTGCATCCTTACAGTGTTACAGAGAATGAGGGTAACTGTATTGTGTTTACAGCAGCTTGTGACTGAATAATAGTTTACCTTTTTCTATAAAAAATGAAAGCAGGTTGTGACTAAACTATTTGCACAGTGCTGAAAGACATAGCACCATACTGTTCACCATATTGTGATGGTTTTGGCGTGCATTTAAGAGCATCATCGCTATGAAAAAAATGTATTTTTCTTTTTCTTGCCATCGCTGCTCATTCTCCCAAGTTTTGAATGGTTTGCAAGACACATTAGATAGTTTACCTTTAAGTTTTGTCTACTATGGCGTCCCCGTGCTCACCACAGTGTGTACAACAGTATGTTGTATTTATGTTTTGGCTTCAACACGTCTCCAGTTTAAGTTAAACCTATTGAATTAAATTGGGTAAAGGTGCATTAATTGTATTTTTAATTTGATTTTTATTTTCTGAGCTTAAGGACAACTGAATTTCCCACAGATATTAATAAAGTGAATGAATCTGAATTGATTTATTCATGTTCAACTCACACCGTTCACTTTTTTGAGTGCACGTGTCATCAATAATTCAGCCTCTTCTTACACATTCACTAATGCACGGCCGCATTCCAGCACATCATCCAGCACATCATCCAGCACGCCACCAGCCGCATCTCTCTATAATAAGAGGCGCTGTCAGGGGTTTTTTTTTTTTTCCCAGTGACATCACGTCAAGTGCAAGTTTCCAACATGGCGTCCAGCCGGGTGCTGGAGGAGAAGAGGGAGGTCCAGGAGGAGCCGAGGCGCGCTCAGATCGCAAACCTCGACTTTTGCCTCCACAAGTACTCCCTGCTCATCATCATCGGACGGACCGCTCACCACCACAGGCAGACGGGACACATCAGCGGGGACATCGAACGAGGTACGTCCGTGCACCGCAGCCCTTCCTCTTATAATGTTATGTGGGGTTTTTTTTTTTTTTTTTTTTTTTTTGTTGTTGTTGTTGCTGAATTCGGATATATATTCACATGCACCGCGAGCTCCCGTCGTCTAAATAATGCGCGGATGCTACACTGACCTCATTGCAGTGTTTATGTAATTTTATCCACCCTACTGACCGAGGATGCGTCATCTGGCGATACTCCACCATCAGCATCATCCCATCCCTCTGGGCACATTGTAATTAAAAGCAGTCTGGAGACGCTGGGTTGTCTTTTGCCTCGGTTTATCCTTATTATGCGAGAATAAGGCTTTTTTGGGGGAAAATGTTTCAGGGCGGATATTCAGTCAGCGCATAGCCACTTGTGTCATTATTAACCTTTGTGTAATTACTGTAGGCGAGGAGAGATAGAAACAGACAGACAGTAAACGGCACATTTCACATTATAATCATTTATCGCAGTCTGTTTGACTGTGTGGACACAGACATACAGATGTGTGTAGTAAAGAATTAATTAAAGTGCATAAGGGGAAATGGTTATAGAAGCAGAAACACGGAGGCAGATGCCGAGAGAAATAAAGGCATTTTTATCAACAAGAGATTTTTATCATTAAGCCAAAAAAAAAAAAAACATGTTGTCATCGTCCTGTGAAAACTTACAACCCACAGCCCAACATTAAACAGTTAAACATTACATCAAAATGACATAGAAACAGTTTAGTTTATCTGAATAATGAGAGATTTTTGTCTTATGTATTGTTTGGAGCACATTTAACCCTTACATACTGTCCCTTATGTAGTGTTTGAGTCAAAAACGCCCTAAATCACAGTTTTTTTTTGTCTGAAATTGAATAACTAAAGTGACCTAAAAGATGCAAAAATGAAAGTAGAAAAAAAGAAAAAAAAAAGTCTACTTTTGTTCCGGTTCAACACATTTCTGTACACTGATTGTCTTCCACGTCAAATTTGGCAGAATCCTAAATGGACTTTATGTTTCAGTTTCGGTAAAACGTAGTTAATGTGTGTATGTCTTAGCTAACACAGGACATGATATTGAGTGACAGATGCTTTTTCTTTGTCTTTGTAAATGAGGTGTGTAAAACCGTTTTACTGCTCCTTGACACAATGATTAATGATCAACCACCCACTTATTAAAGTCAGATGAGATTTTATACATTTTAAATAGATCTGTGGATCAAAATCTGGTACAGATACTTGTTTTTAGGGGATTCTTGAAAATTGAACTGGACTTAAACTGAAGGTAGGAACAGCATGCAAGGGTTAAACTTACATAGTACAGAAAGAGCTACTGTGTACGTGGAGACTGAGTACATGACTATGTCTGTCTCCAGGTATTCGTTCATGGGACGTGGACTTAAAATCTTGTAACCTGAACCTCTATCTCCAAGAATTCCTGTCCCATCATACGGCCTCGTTCAAAGGCGCAGGTAGGTAACAGTGTGTTAATTATTAGATTTATCCCTCTGGCTCAAACTATTTGACAGAAATGCCCATCTCCATGGTAACCCTTCCGGGGGTTAACAAGGAAAAGGAAGGAAGGAAAGTGGAGGAGCAGTCGGGTCATTGTTAAACATGGGTGGGCCCTTTGGACAGAAAACAATGGAGACCTGTGACCGAACTGTGCCACCTCTGTGTCCGATGTGCTGTGTTTGCACAGCCAAGCACAACCAGACAGCGAAAATGGTAAAAATACATTAGAGACGGACAGTTGTGTTGTGAAGTGAAGCCGTCGCAGACAAGAACAGACATGTATATCTGTCTTGGGAGCAGAAAAATGGCAGATTGGAAAGTAGAATATGTATATTTGAGAAAATCTGGTGGTCAGTTCTGTCTTTCAAGATATTTCAAACTCAGAGGCAGTTTCTGGTGTCTCAGCAAACCAGAAAAAGGTTCATCTTGTTTCTAAAATAAATGTATTACTAATCATATTTTTCATGTCAGGGTTTTATAAAGCAGGCGGAATTTTCAGAGAACAAAAGGGGACTTCAGCACGCTGATTAATTCGCAAGCGTGCAAACAACCAAATGTTTCAACACTACTGTGTCCTCAGCAGAGTGAAAGTGGACAAAGACAGGAGGTAACAGTTATAGACAACTTAGACTGGAGTTTTGGTTGAATAGTAAAAGAAAAAAGAACCATAAGTTCAGTCAAATATGTCCACTATCCTTGCATCATAATCTGTTCTCTCAGCGACAGACACACCTTCTTATGGAGATGCACTGTGGATGCATCTAAAAAAAACACCTCCGATGTCCTTTTTCCTTTTCCTGTCCTATCCAAGTGGCAAAGGCCATGGTTCATAAGTGAATCCAATGCAATTCAAGTATCTTAAAGTGTAATATTGCTGACAGACAGCTGGCTCTAAAAAGCCCTGGTTCCAATAGTATGTCAGTCATTTTTTTCCAGTCATTATGGTCTCATTTGTTTTATTTGGACCCTCTAATAAGTGACCTGGTGCTTTAAATTAGTCCTCCATTAATAAGATTATTTAGGGTTAATATAAGGCTTTGACGTCCGCCATGTAAGGCTTTGATAGACAGCTGTGATTGACAGCTCGATCGCCTGCCGAGCCTGACTTTCAGAGCTTTTTGTTGAATAAAACTATTTTTTCCCTGACAGACAGCTCAACTGTATTTGTGGTTATTAATTTACACTAACAACACTTTCAAATGATTTTGTTTCGCAAATGTTTGATAAACTTCACTGTTTTATCGTGTCAGTAAGCTAGTGTTTAACATTTGCTCACCCATCACTTCTTTTGCTCTCCATCTCTGCCCTTTTGTCCAAATATGGTCACTTCTTGCTCCAAAGAGCCAAGATCGTGATAGCCAAAACGCAAACTCCTAGCTTCAAATTGGCAGTCCAAACACCAATGGGTGACGTTATGGTACCTCCATCCACTTCTTATATACAGTCTATGGTTCTATTCCTGCAGGCTGGCAATACAACAACGCTCAGAATGAGGACATAACTATTGCAAACTGAGCAAAGTTTACACTGCAACATTAATGCCACTGAGATCATTTTACAGCAACAGTAGCCAAATTTTCATAGTTAGCCTATGGGTTTAATATATTGTAGAAAGTTCAAAACATGTAGTCTAAGCATTTTAGCAAGTGTGTCCCATTTGTCATGTTGATAGGTTGTTTTTGTGCTCCCATTTTTATGGTTTATTAAAGCCATGAATGTCAAGTGAGTCGGGTGGTCTGAGGTTGTTACTGTGGTGAGTTGTATGGAAGGCCTTACTTCCTTTCCTTTTGTAAAGGACGGTCCAGTGTCTCCTACACTAAAGGAGATAAGAAAGGCAGCAGTGAAGCACCTTTCCCCTTGTATTTAGAGAATTTGACTGTTCCAGTTAGGAACCCTCTGTTGTTATCTTGTTATATTGTTATTAGATAATTGGTTGGACAGGTTTCAGGTCTTTTAGATAATGAATCAAAGGGTTGGAGTTGCCAAAATCAGAGCCCAAGTGCCATACTCTTTAACCACATATCTGAAAACAAAGGAACACAGACCTCTCACAACAATAATAAAAGTACAAAAGATACAAACATAAACATCTGGTAGGTGTGAAAAAGACGAAAATTTGCTAATTTTGTTTAAGCCAGAGGTCATATTAGAAATAAAACAAAAGAACACAGACTGTATGTGTTATTTGGTGACACCTAGTGGTGAAGTTGCAGATTACAACCAAATGAATACAACCTCACCTTCATCTAAGGTGGCCGCAAAAATTCCAGGGGTCCCTCTTTAGAGTCAGTGTTTGTTTTGTCTGTTCTGGGCTTTTTAGTTAAGGGGATGTTAAGTATGGTTCACATTCAAACATCTGCGCGTGAATGACAATCCACTTCCTTTTTTAGATATCAATGGTTATTCTAAGGTAACAAAAACTCAGCCATTTTTATTTCGATTTTGATTATACACTAATGAAAACATAATTAAGAATATTATATTCCATTTTTGCAATTAAATCTGCATACATCCTGCTAAGTCTTACTCCGGACCTTTAAAGTTACAAGGATAAAAAGTACAAATATAAACATCTGCCAAATGTGACACATTAAAGGAAACAAATTCACTTTTTCAGTTATGCCAAATGACTCCACTGTATTCAGTTTGAATTAATAAAAAAGAAATAAAAAAGACAAGGTTTCAAGCATAAAATCAAAAAGTTAAGTCTCATACTTCTGCTCAAGTGCTAAAAGGGAAAATAAGAAAACATCAGAATAGAATAAATATGTAAATCTGTGCAATAGCTATTCGGTTGTAGCTGTTGTTTTTGCTTCCCTTTGTGTGCCTCTAACACAATGAGTCTTTTATTCTTATTTGGGTGACTGTCTTCCACTTGGCTGTGTTCACCTCTGTATTCTCAGACGTTCATCCACTCCCCTCGACTGGATTTCTCCTGCAGATTGAGTAAACTTGGCATTTCGTTCTCTGACAGTCGCTCTGACTCAGCTGTTCCACTCTTCTTCTTCCTTCCTCTTTATCTGCTCAGGGAGTCCATCACTCACACCCAGTTAACCCACTTCACTTTCTCTTTGCCTTCGTCTAGTTGCTTCTGGCCTTTTGCTCACTGCTTGGATCTGTCAGATTGTTCCTCTTGGCTGTGACTTTCTTCATCTCCTTGTTCACGTCACACTGTCTGCCCATTTGTCCTTCTTTTTTTGTTATATTCTTTTTTTTCTCTCTGCCTCCTCAGGACAGAAGTGTCTGCGCCACAGTACCAGAGTGTTGGACACTCAAGTACTGATCAGTCCGTCTCAGGAACAAGTTATTTCAGAGGTGAGGATATAAATGCCATTAAAATCACTTAAAATCATCCTTATGAAGTTTAGACACATATTTCGCTCCCCTTTACTTTATATGCCTACTATGCGCAAACCTAAGCAGACACATATTAATTATTCAGCGTGCATTTTCTTCTTTTTATTCCTGAATTTTGGTGCATAACTTGTCCTGCAGCTTTAAGAAGTCATGCAAATATCACACATCAAAACATATGAAAAAAATCAGGAAGATACTACGACTTTTGTTAGCAAGTTGACTAATCATGGCGACAAGAAATGGAAAAATACTGCCAAATCCACTAAACCGACATAAAGTTTGTATCAACGTGTTCAAGTAAGTCTCCTCTCCCTCACGGTGAAAAGATTTGAGTGATATAAAGCACCGCCAATGACCGAGAAACCCCTGTTTGATACCCTAAGCTAAATTTCAGTCACTGAAATGACTGGTTGCTATTTTTTATTTTTCCTCTTGATCTCAGAAGACTGAACTTAGGTGCAGTATGCTTTTCCATCTCTCAGTCTCTCTCTCTTTCTTCTGGTCAGGTGTTCGCTCTGCTGTCCAAAGACTCGGCTCATAAGTTGCTGATCTTAGCTGGTCAGAGTGTGGAAGAAAGTGGAGACCTGCTGTTTCACCGAGGACTGTTCTCACCACGCCAGCTGAGACAAATCCTGATAGAGCAGGTACGACACAGTGAGATCCTGACCCTGTGGCATTACAAGCAAACATTTCAACACGTTATCTTAAGGTACAGATATTCACCGTTAACTATTTGCTTATAGCATATAGCATTAGTCACATATTGGCTATTTATTAGTTATTATTCTGCACAAATTACTCTTACTCGACATGATCATATTGCACAACTACTAATAATAATATAATAATTCTCAGCTAATACTTATCCCATAGTAACCTCCTAATAACTGTTAATAACTCTTATACAGAGGCGGGAAGTAACGAAGTACAAATACGACATTACTCTACTTAAATAGAGTTTTCAGGTATCTGTACTTTATGTATTTTTCTGTCAGCTTTTTACTTTTACTCCCTACATTTGAACAAATATTTGTACTTTCTACTCCTTCAATTTTCAAAACAGACTCATTACTCATTACTATAATTTAATGCATTTGAGGGGAATTATGAATTATTTTCTTGTGCATAATTGCACAGCTTCCCAACATCAACAGTGAAATTCAACCTAAATGGATATAACAATAACACAGAAAAGATGATCTCTTGGTTTATCCAATTTAGAATGGTTCAGTAGTCTTCACATTATATAAATATGACATGAGTCAGTTCACTCTGCACAGAAACAACCAAAGTCTTACTTTTTACAGTATCTGCACTTCACCTCTACAGATACTGTGGTCTTTGTGCAGACTTTTGCCACCTCTGCTTCTGTAACTAATTTAGAGTGGTTTCTCTACATGTGAGCTCCACATGTGATAATTACAGTATTTTTAGATCTGAAATTAAACTTCAAAAATACTGAAAACCTTAGTACATGCAAGGAAAAAAACATGCAAGATGTATAAGTAAATATTCTGTCTTTAGTTCATAGATCAAGAGTGCTCTGCCTCCAAACTGAGTCTGACACTAAGCTGCGCCAACCTCGGCCAGTGGAGGACAACCCTCTTAGGAAACCAGCCTCTGTCGGGTTCTTTCACACTCCACATCAATCCCCCAGAGGTGCTGCCTGCCATGGAGGCCCTGGGGGAGTTCACCTCCCTCATCTCCGGTACCATTTGCCCTCCGTCACCCTTCGACCTCCTGCCTCCTCCAACCACAGTGGGCTTTCTCAAGCTGTCCCGCCCCTGCTGTTACGTGTTCCCGGCTGGCCGCGGTGACTGTGCCTTTTTCGCTGTTAATGGGTTCACCGTGCTGGTGGATGGGGGTTCAGACTCTCAGGCCTGTTTCTGGAAGCTCGTCCGTCATCTCGACCGAGTTGATTCAGTTTTGTTGACACACATTGGGACAGAAAACCTCCCAGGGGTCAATGCCTTCCTGGAGAGGAAAGTGGCTGAACTGGAGCTAGGCTCTGATGTCAAAGGTGGTAATAATCATAATGTTTCTGCATGAATATGATGGACTGTATGTATGTTGAAAAGTGAGATTTGTCTGTAGCTGTACAGTTAAAGTACATTTTCCCTTGTTTATGGGTCTGTATGTGCTTTTTTTCTCAACAGAAGAGTTGTCCAAGAGGCTGATCTCTCCAGAGCTTGGAGTGGTGTTCTTCAATGCCCCCAGCAAGTTGCAAGGTGAACAGCAGCCAAGTAAGTGATGCATTATCTTTAAATTGTACTGCAACACAGTGTAGAAGTGAATGGTTTAACAGATGAGTTAATCTGGTATTCATTGTGTTAATCACTTCATCTCAGATGCATTTTTATTGCAAAATGTACATGAATACATACATATACTTCTTATAAACAGATGGAGTTTTTAATGTCCAACCAGTTTGTGTGGATCCTGTGAATGCCCTGCCCAAATCTGGCCTCACCAGAAATAAAACATCAACAAAATCCCTCCCATTCAGTAATATTCACTACTACTAACACACGGGATGTTCTACTGAAATCAAAAACTGTAAGACTAAAAGAAAGACTAAAGAAAATACTAAAGAAAATCTAACAAAGCTACAAGATGTAAAGTGAGCATCATTAAAAAATATTCACTGACTCTAAATCCTACAATACCCATAAGCCTCGGCTACTGTTGTCACACTGTTTCTACAAAGTCTAATCCTAAACATATGGGAAACTGAAGCTACAGCTACACACTTTGTAGAAACAGGAGAGTTTTCACTTGCCCTGTAATTGGATGTTTGTTGCTGAAATGCATCCTGGGAGTTGTAGTCTAACATAGTTCTTAAACTAAATAAAAATTCTAATAAAACTAGTCAGTTCCTCCAATAAAAAATAAAACCAGAACTACTAGAACTACATGAATAAATCACCACAATATCAGAACCAGTGATAATAATAATGGCAATTTGTCAAGTTTTGTTATGATTACATTTGCTAATGATTATTTTGGAAGGTGGTGTATGGTTGCGTTTTGTAGCATAGCATCTTTCTAAGTGTTTATATATATATATTGGGGGTGACATTTTGTGAACATTTGAATATTGGATGGGATGCGTCCCCGCAACTATATATTATAATTACAACCTTAAAACACCATATGAATTATTCTTTATCCTGTCTTGGACTTTTTCTGTGTTATACCAAGCCCTGGTTTAATCATTTCTCAAGTTCTGCCAGTGCCTAAACTTAAGTATAAGAATTTTAATGCCACTGTTGTTATTAAAGACTCGTTCTATTTCCTCAAAATGCCAAAAGTGCCCTGAATGGTTTGAACACAACAACATTAACACATCTAGAAATTTTGACATGAAATATATTTTTTGTTTTAAAACAATGAGTGGTTTGCAGAAACGTATAATGGCAACATTTTATTGTATTGTTACAACTACAGCTCTTCCAAGCTGCTGTAATGATAATTTTAACTGCTGATTATTTTCTTCATTAGTTGATTATTTGTTTGGTCTGTAAAATGCAAGCAAATGCCTTTACTTCCTAATCATACCCCCCATGAAACCCCACCTATATAGTGATTTCTAAATGCAAAAAGCAAAGCGATGAAACTGACTCCTAACAAGTACAGCTTTCATTGTTCTCCTGTTAGGTGTGGACAATGTGCTCAAGAGCACACACCAGGCAGCCCTGGCACTACAGCTGCTAAAGAAGTTAGACATCAGACCACAGCCAATGTTTCGGCCTCAGGGGGTCCCCATCGAGCCAATAACCCTTTTCCAGAAGATGGGAGTGGGACAGCTGGATTTGTACATCCTTACTCCAGGCAAAAACAGCCAGGAGTACCAGACACTCATGCAAAACTGGCCTGATGCTGTGCCATCAGCAGGCAAATCCCAGTCTCTCCCTCTCACCGCCCTCGCTTCAGTGTCTGTCCTGCTAGTGTGGCACCCGGCGTGTCCCCAAGAGAAGGTAGTCAGGGTGCTGTTTCCCGGCGTTACGCCTCAAGCAAAGCTGCTGCAGGGACTGGAGAAGCTGAAGGGTTTGGCATTTCTCCAGAAACCGACCGTGACTACCGGGGACCTGGAGAGACTGGGGGAAGAAAGAAAGACTCAAAGGACAGAGAGTCAGGACAGCGGCAAGTCACAAGGGAAGGAGACAACACGCAAACAGGGGAAAGAGCGGGGAGTTAAAGAGGAGGTAAAGGAAGGGAAAGAAAAAGGGAAAGTATTAAATGGAGTTAGTGCAGATAAGACCAAAATCAAAGATATGGGTGTAAAGCAAAAAACAGCATCATCAGATAAGAATATTTCAAAGAAAGTGAAAGGGAAAGATGGTAAAAAGGAGGAGAACACTGGAAATAAAGAAGAAAATAGTATTGTGGGGAAAAGGGAGTTTCCCCCTTCCAAACCAAAGAGTGAAAATAAAACAAAGCTCAAAAAAGATGCAAAAAATGACTCTAAAACAGGGGCAAAGAAAACAAGAAAACCATTGAGCAAGGAGACTAATGGTGGGAAGAAGGTAGATGTAAGCAATGAATTGACAAACGACGTCTCAACAAAACCTAACACAGGGATTGTGTCAGACATGCCTAAGTCAGAGGGCCCTGATACAGAGCAAAAGAATCAAAAACCAGAGAAAGAACCTGAGGAGAACCCCTGCTGCTCCAAAATGTCTACTCCCGAGGACATGACAGCTGATTTTCTCAGGCTACGGGAGGAAACTGAAAAAGAACAAGCACAGGTGGAAACGGCAGATAAAGGAGAGCAGAAAAGCAGTGAGTCCAGAAATGAAAAGAGCCTTGCGAGTTTGAGGAAAGAGACGAGTGTTGAGGCTGCCGATACTACAAAGGGAGAAGCAGCAAGTGGTGCAGGGATGATGAAAGAGGAGAGTGGTAATAATGGAGTGAAAGAGAAACAAGAAGCAGATGTGCAGACAAGAACTGCTGCCAAACCTGCAAAGGTTGTTGGATTTCCATCTCCTCTAAAAAATGAGCGAACCGTTCAGCTTGACCTGACTCCAACTGAATACACTCTCCTGGATGGGGCTTTAAAAAACAGCCCTCCCTCACGATCCTCACCGGAGAACCATGCCCCTGTCAGCCCTGATGAGGAGACCGTGGAGCCTGGCTCTCCTGACTCACGGCCCAACAGCGCAGGTCACACTCCCTACTGTCTATCCCCAGATGATGTGTGGTGCAACAGGGCTACACTTAGCAGGTTACAGATGGCTAACTTAGAGTCCACCGATGAGTCAAATGGCTCGTCCCGGCAAAGCGAAACACAGCAATGTCAGCCCAGAAGCACTACAGAGAGCCACACAAATTCCAAAGAGAAGCACTTGAGCTTTCTCTCGTTGGGTGCATTCAAAGACGGATCTTCAGACCCCTCTCCGTCTTTGGCGACCACGACCACCACACACTCCATGCCAGCAGAGGTGAGCTCGCCTCAGTCCACAGAGGTCGACGAGTCATTATCCATGTCCTTCGAGCAGGGACCGACCAGTGGGAGCCAAAGAGACGGGGACGACAGTGTTCATCACTCCCACTCAAACGGAGGACATTTTGTGGGGATGACTTTACAAATCAAGAAGCCTCCTAGATCTTTAGGGCAGGGTTCAGAGATGGGACGCCCTCCTAATACACTTCACTTTGAGGCCTCACCTCATGATGTGGACTTGTGTCTGGTTTCTCCCTGTGAGTTTAAGCATTTCAAAGCTCCTGACACCACCTCAGCTGCCAGCGAGCCTTCCAGAGGAGCCTTCTGTTCCCAGCATCATGGCAACAACAATAACAACCCCAAGGATGTGTCACCCAGCGAATCAAATGCCCCCGTCTGCACCGAGGACTGCCCGTCCACCACAGCAGACGGCGTTCTGGACTCAGATGACGATGAGTCGTGTAGTGAGCCAACTAACTCCCCCCACGATCTCCGACCCAGTCGGTCTTTACCCCCAGACCCGCTACCAGCTCCCCTCAGGGACAGTCCACCCCTACCCCCGCATCCTGACGCCTCCATGCCCGTTCCTCAGTCTGACTCTGATGCTCATGGGAAGAGAGCAAAAGCCAGCAACATGAGAGGAAAGAAGTCACCAGCGGTGAGCTTTCTGTATTATATTATTTAGATTCTGTTTCAGGCGCTGGCTTGTGTGAAATGTAAGGTTATGCTCAGACTGCATAAAGTAGCCCAAATTTTAAAAAGATTTTTCTCTTCATATGTGACTGAGATCTGTTTTTTATCATAATAATAGTGCACGAATCACATGGACTAATTTCCATTCTAATTCTGCACTGGATAGTCACTCAGTGAATACAAACGTGGAAGTGGTGTTAAGCCCAGTTCAGACCAAAGATTTGCGACAAGACGAAAACATTTTAGAACATTGCAGGTAGAGGTTGCTGCTCGCCTCATCGTGAATCTTTGATCTGGACTGGGCTTTAAAGACTCAAACCAGTTAAGCCGTTGTGGTCGGATCATGGATGTTAACTTCCATAGGATAGTGTTCTGGGTGTGATGTCTTTTTTATTGTTCTTTTTGTACATTAATGTTGTTCAGGACCATTTCGTACTGGAATCAAACACTTACCACTAAATCCAAATTAAGCACTAAGGCCTATACTGAGACTAGTGTACTTGTGTTTGTTAATAAAATGTATGTAAATATCTTTGTTGAACAGATTTTTGAGGGCTCTCAAAGATCAGGCTTGGGAAAAACCAAAACAGGGAGCCAAAGTGGACCCACAAAGGGATCCAAGGAGAATGTTTCTTCTACACGTACAGCTTCCTCCAGTCCCCGCACAGCGCCATCAAAATCCTCACCCAATTTAGGTCTGAGACTCATTTTCCCCTTCTGTCCTTTAAAAGTTTCTACTGATTCCGTTTGTTTTGTTGTCTTCACATCACTAGTCTCTCCTTGTGCCTTCTGTCACAGGGTCTAAAGCTACCTCGGTCGATGAACTCAGTGTCTATGTGGATCTTGCCTATATTCCTTCTGGAGCGTCCTCGCCCACAGTCAGCGTGGACTTCTTCGGGTGTGTTCGCTCTTCATGTTATATCATCAGCGGCGACAGTCCTGAGAGAGAGGAGCTTATGAGGCAGACGCTGGATGCATTACTGGATGGCAAGGCATCCTGGCCTGACGCTATGCAGGTAGGAGCACACAGATTCACACATTATATTGATAATAGTAGTAATAATTTATTTCAGCCCTTAGTATAGTAATGTCAATAATGATCATGTCAATCATAAGACAAAATAAGCCACAAATGTTTTTAGTTAGTGCCCACACATTAGGCACAAATGAATATATAAATCTTTAAATCTTGTTAGTGTGCTTTTATTAGCTGAGTGAACTAATGCAAACATTCGTGGTGTGTTTTCCTTTCAAGGTACAAAGTTAATTGCTGCATTAAAATAGTGGTCAATCGATATGGATTTTTCAAAGGACGATTATTTAGAGAACAGGACTGATATATAATACCAGTATCATGTTATTATTGTTGATGTTGTTTTGTGTCTGATAGAATGCAAAAATGTTGAAATTAATGACAAATTATACACAAAATTGCTGAACTTAAATGAAGACTTATGAAGATTTAACACTATTATGTCTGCATCGTCTCTGCTTGCTAAAGTAGATTTATTCTACACTCTGTCAGCAGTGCTTATTTTATACCAGAAAAAAGTATTCACTAAATAAGTGTGAAGTAGTAATTTAGTGCACTTAAAGTTTCAGTGTGTGCTACTTAGTGACATCTAGTTGCAGATTGCACTGCTTTGTCCTCACCCTCGCCATGACTTACAATGGCTGTTAAAAAACACAAAAAGTCCGTCCTTACAGCCAGTGTTTGTTTAATCTGTTCTGAGCTTTTTTGGTTAAAGGGATATTAACTCTGGTCCACACTCAGACATAGTAGGCGACAGTAATGCACCTTAACTCTGGATGCCACCTGCTATAAAATAGAAAAAAGAAGAAGAGGAAGTCCATTCTGGCAACATGGTGGACCCACTACCTCTGTACATGTAAATTCTAAGGAAATAAAAACACAACATTTTATATTTTCAGGTGATTATACACTAATGAAAACATACATATGATTATTAAATTGTTAGTAATATATTCAAGTCATATATATTGTGTAAGCGTTCTGGTAGTCCAGATGTTTAATGAGTAGACTCTTAGGAATAATAAAAGTAATAAGTCAAAGTCAGTGTCAGCAGACAAAAAAGGGATTGCTGTAAAAAAAAAAAGGGGATTCTGAACCTCTTCGGAGAATATCTGAATCCATGACTCCCTGCAGAGTCTTCTATTAATGTGTGCACAGGTAGCAACACATTTCTTGAAGTGCTGAAAGTTAAATGTGTGCTACTTTTTATTTGTCTTTTCTTTTCTCTCTATCTCCAGGTGACAGTGATCCCTACCTTTGAGTCAGCATCAATGCAAGAGTGGTACCAGCAGACTCTGGACAGACAGAAGGAGCTCAGCATCACCGTCCTGGGTTCCAACAGCACTGTCGCCATGCAGGACGAGACCTTTCCTGCCTGCAAGATAGAGTTCTGATGCAAAGGTGGAAGATGAGTATGAAAGGAAGAGTCAGAGCTGAAGGAAAGATAGAAACAGAGTTAGAAACTGAACTGAAAATGGGGGGTTATGGGAGAAATCAAGAGAATACAGTACATGGTCCATTTTAAGGAACTTGACTAAATGGGTAACGATGTGGGATCATCACTTAACCCCATCGCCTGGTTCATGACTTCAGTGTGGGCTGCTTTTGCACTGAAAAGCCCTCCTCTTCCTAACACCCAGTTTTACAAGGAGAATACACATTCCTGTGGGGAGTGTTGTCTGAATCTTACGACCCACGACTTTGTGCAAAGGAGAAGAGGAAAACACACTGGCTGCAAGAGAGGCATGTTGTGCTGCCAACATGTAGTTTAACAACGCAAGCTGATGTTGTAGATTAGTCAGAACATTTATCATACATCAGGTTTCGGACACTATGAGCCAGATCCACAAAAGGATTTCACGTTTTTTTGTGGCTGCAAAACAAGTGCAAATGAGAAAAAAGACAAAAAGCAAACTGTGCTGCCAAGTAAATAGCGTCATGGTGTGCCTGTTCTATCTGCATGGCTGTAAAAATTAGGGAGTATTCATTCAGTGACAGCTGAACAATATTAATGGAATACGCTTCAGACCTTCTTGAGTAACATTAACAGCTGGAGCCTATTTTGACAGCGATTCCAGTGCTATAGAGTCGAAAAAGTAGAGGCAAAGAAGCAAAATACGTGAAAGTTGGTTTGTTATAGTGGATTTGAGGAGTGTTGCTCTGCAGTTTTCATTATGGACCAATCTGTGTGCTGAAATGGGGCAAAAAGCCTGAAACACTAGAAAGTCTGGTGCAAAGCATGTTCAAATTGCACACAGGTACAAAACTTTATGGCCGTGTTCATTAGTGCAAAATCTTTTGTGAATACGTCCATAAAGCTCTCAGCGTTGTTAGTTCGCACAATCCATTCTTTGTGGATCTGGCCCAATGTGTGGACTTTTTCCTCAATATGTGAATAGTTACATTCTGTTAAGACAGATCTCCCAAGTTGCTTTTTTTAATGCAACATATGAAAGAGTAATTCAAAGATCATTCAGCAAATCAACTCCAAACACTCACAAATGGAAATCCTAAATCTTTTTTTCTTTTTTTAAAAACGTTTTGTTCATGTTTTTCTTTTAATTCCTAAAATTAGACGTGTCTGATCATCACTGAAGATGTCTTTATTATAATAAGAAAAGTCTTACACAAACTTACATTTGTGCGGTCAGGTGTTGATGTGAGCACTGTAAGCAGACATGAAGTTAGCTGTGCTGTATATTGTGAGTGCTTTAAAAAAAGTATTGTGCCACTGTGGCTATCAACCATGATCTGTGCTGACAGAATTATTCTGACCTGACTAACTTGTTTGCTGTTAATGGGTGATAATCGACCATCTGAATCTCAGATTACTGAGTGTGAGTGTGCAAAGACAAATCTGTCAGAACGGATTAGAGTACCAGATTAAATTGAATAGCATTAAAGCCATCATGTTATTAAGAATGTTACAGTAGCTGTAATCCATTACAACAGCTTAAAATCATGCTAATCAGACAGCAAACGCTTTTGTAGAAATGTTGTTTTACTCATGAAAATGTTGAAATGTTTTTTGAATGTGGATATTATCAGATAGTATATTAAAGACACATATATTGTGCAGAATGAGGTAATGGTGTCATCACAGAGGGTGATAATGACAGCTTTTCAAGTTGTCTTTTACAAGTCTGTAAATAAGAATAAATTGAAGATTTATTGAAGATTGAGTACAGTTACATTTTGGATGCAAACTGAAAGGAGTCTTTAAAAATCATATGTAATTAAAGGAATAGTTTAACATTTTGGGAAATGCACTTATGAGAGTTTTGTGTCTGTATGCTACATATGGCGCTACAGCCAACAACTGGTCAGCTTAGTTTAGAACAAGGACCAGAGCTCGAAAGTGAAAGTATTTTAAATTGTAATATACCACTGACGACCACTAGGTGCTGGCTCCAAAACGCCCTGTATCCCATAGACTTACATTGAAGTTCTCTCTAGAAATACTAAGTCACTCATTTTTTTCCAGGAGTCATTCTGGTCTTATTCATTTTATTTGGACCCTCTGATAAGATTGATGTCTGCCATGTCGAGCTTCTGTTAATTGAATAAAACATTTTTTTCCTGACAGACAGTAGACTCTAGTTGTGGATAATTACACTAACAAGACTATCAAATGACTATGTTTGATGAACTTTGCCATTTTACTTTGCTAGCATTAACTCACCCATCTCCCCTTGCACTCCCGCAGCTCCGCCCTTTTGGCCAAACATGGTCACTTCTGGCTCCAAAGAGCCGATGTGGCAACGGTCGAAGCACAAACTCCTGGCTTCAAAATGGCTCTGTATACTTCTTATATACAATCTATAGTTTAAAACACAGAAATAAACTAAAAGAAACAGTTCTGTCCAATAACAAACTCAGCCTAGCAGCAACATTTACAACACTATAACATTTACACTCACTGAAGAAGTTAATCTATAAAGATCAGATTCACTGTGGTAAGTTTCGAGCTGAGGTTTGCTAAGCCCTTTGTTTCCAATCTTTATGCTAAGCTCGGCTAACTGCCTGCTGGCTGTAGCTTCATGGTGGACACATATTAAAGTGCTATTTATCTTTCCATTTAACTCTCAACAAAACAGCAGCCGAGCAAAATTTCCCAAAATGCTAAACTACACTTTTAAATAGACTATACCTTAAATGCAATTTCAAGTGAATAATTAGTAATCTATATTGTAATAGATTACATTGTAAACCTATTTTTTCTTATTATTTATTTCACCTTATTCCTGGTCTCCTTAAAAGGATGTTATTTTCAGTGAGATGTGTATAAATCATAAATTATTTAACTATAATTATCTTTATTGTTTGTTTGTTTTTGTTTTTTTAAAACAGTTATTTCACACAAATGTGAATGTGGCACGTTTTCTCGATACCAAAGCATGGGATCACAAAGACACCACTGTCCATTTCCCTCTCTGCCTCCAAATACAGAAGATAATGTAATTGAATTCAGTTAAACTAAATTATTGGAAAGTTTTTATACAATGATTAGCAATGCACTTTTTAAGTTTCATTACAAAGTTTATGTAGCTTCCTTAAGATGAATGGAAATTTTATGCAAACAGCCTTTTTAATTACCTTTTAAATAGTGAATATCTTCATATTGTTTTAAAAAAAAATTCACAGTAATCCCAATAATACCTAATCAAGAGAACAAACGTTACACCACCCTCCCCACTTCCCCTGTTTTGTTTAAATCTTTATGCAAAAAAAACTGCTACATTTGGATTGGATGGTTCAACTAAAGCTGTAATCAAGGGAAATAATTACTTGAACCCCACAAATAGCCACATGAATTGTAACTATGTGTATGTGTCCCGCATGTGTAAAATGTGTACTGTATGTTGTTTCATTCATGATATTCATGAAGACGGAGCAAAGCACTATGAGAGCAAGAAGGAGAGAGTGGAAGAGCAGGAGAGTGGAATAACTTGATAGTTGGAATATTAATTCTGAGAAAGTTATACCTTTCACTTTGTAATTGTCTGTAACAATGTCAAAATGTGTGGGTTGTGGTACCAGGAGTAGTGTATGAATAAAGAATGTGCATCACCATTCAAAAGTCTCTGGTACAAGTCATTCAAACTCATTAACACGTGAGCTACATATGAGTTAAATGATGAATGTGTCATAAACTGATTGATTAAACTGTAAGTTGTACAGTTAGCCATTAACTAACTGTGTTAGCTTTGGTTAACCAGCTAACTCAGCTCACTTAGCTTTCAATTGAGCTAGCTTATCAGTTTATTTAACCAATGTCTAAAAAAAATAAGCAGAAGCAAATTGTTCAACCTTTCAATGTTGTGCTGATCATTTAAAAAGTCATATCTACTGGCATGAACAAGTGATGGGCTGAAAGTTATTATTAATGTTAGCTCATTGCTTAGTACTTATTGGTAATGATGTCTTTCTTGCTAGCATTGTCAAAACCCACACTTTTCTGTAGCTGTTGATTACATTACTAAATGTCAACCCTTTTCATCTACTACAACCAGGTTCATGTCATTTACTTAGACAAAAACCTCATATTTATTGCTAACCAACTCAAAGTTGAGGTAACCAGCTGCTATTGTGTTCATTTGTCCTTTCACTGATACATATTTACAGAGATTGTATTATTTTTTAAGGCTTCAGTGTTAACTATGTTATTGATACCATCAATACACCTTATTGGTTGTATATTTTCTTGAAATATATTATTTTAATATTCATTATAGTGCTCCAATGGATGCACCACCATAATAGCGCTAAAAATAATGCCACACAAATTGATTTCTCAGACTCTTTGAGCTCCATAAAAACAAAGATGGAATATGTTTCTTAACCCAAACACGACTGAAATCATGCAAATGACTACAACAAATATTAAGTCTTATCATTTAATATCTGACTACGTAAAAGTGGTGCAACAGGTACTCAGATCCTAGACGTCAGTGAAAGTACTAGTACCATACTGTGAAAATACTCCCCTACGAGTACAAGTTCTGCATTCAAAACCTTGCAAAATAAAAGTATGTGAGTATTATCAGCAAAATGTGCTTTAAGTATGAAGTAGTCATTGTGCAGTAAAATGGTCCCTGTCCGTGTTTTACTATTATATGTGATGCATTTTACTGCTGCGTTTATGTGTATGTTACTTTTTACAGCTGTAGATGTTAGAGGTTGAGCTGTTTTGAACTAGTTTATACACTGTTGGTAGTTTAATCCACAGTAATGCATCATATTCTGTAAGATAAACATATGTTAGCATCACTGTCCTGTGTGAACCACGTATCTCTTAAGAGTCAACTTTTCAGGAGCTCAGAAATACAGGCCTGTTTTTGGCTTTGTGGCAATGCATTCTACAGTAAATATCCCATAAAGAAACACTTCACCCTTCAGTTTATCACAAACATTCAAAATCAACACATTTGGAGACAGATTTTTTATATCGTGGCTACCAAAATGTAGTTCTTAAGTGGCTGTAAATGATCTATTCATTATTAATTGATTTATTGGCCTGGTAATAAAACTATTATAAACACTTACCACTAATTGTCCCAGAACATTATAGTACAATATCTACAATATGTGAAGAGGTTCCTGCAGACAAAGACAAATCTTCACTGCTTCATTTTTTTAATGTATTTTTTTTGTGCTATATTGGGTGGAAACTTGCTATGAACAGTTTCACTTTTGTTTGACGCTTGACAAAGAAACATCTCTCTTCTGAACCACAGCAGCAGCAGCAGCTTGTATTTTAATCACACGCCTTCTACTTCGAGTAAGTTCACCTCCATCATCTCCAGGTAAGGCTCTGTGGTTCAAAAAATATTATAAATGAATTTATTTGAATTTTCATTGTTGGTTGGCTTAACTTTCACTTTCTGTTTGAGGAAAAATGCCCGTACATGAAAATGGGCTTGATTTTACAATAAACCCTTGTTGGATGTGAACAATCTTCACGATAATGTTGCAGCTGCAGTATTAATAGTTTCTTTAATGTTAAAAAGCATGCTCTACCATTATTTGTTCATCACAACAAAAATGAAACTGAAACTAAGGTCTGCATGATGACACTATAGGTTATTTGATTAAATGAACTCTCGAGGCTATACAAGGGCTATCAAGGGATAAACTCCTCATTGATTTAGGTTCAGATGCTGTGCTGAATTTTTGCTGGCTCTCAAATGAGACTTTCTGGTGATTTATAGAGCTAGACAATGAGACAAAACCAAATGAATTCCTCACAACCTGGAAAACCTGTTTGTCTGTAATTGTTTAACTCTAAATTATAACAAAGGCTTAAAACAACCACCAATCCCAGGTGAGATATAAATAAATATATGGTTAATATTTTGATAACGAATAAGTCCCCTAAGGACTGTCCGGAACTTTTAGTATCCTTGAGCTTCTTCAGCAGGTGTCACCTCAAAATGCTCTCTTTCCTCCTTAGTTTCAGCCACCATTATGTCGTAAGGCTCTCTTGGTTCTATACTGTATAAAAATACTGAGTACAGTAATCATTATTTTTGATTAAGTGATTATTGGTAAAGATAAATGAGTACATACATAGTAAAAATCTCCCACATTTTACACAGTGTGAAGGCCAATTCAATTCAATTCAATTTTATTTATATAGCCCAATATCACAAATCAAGATTTGCCTCAAAGGGCTTTACAGTCCGTACAGTGATGTTAGGAAGCAGATTTTCATTTTAAAAGGACATGACATCTGACTTGTTGGTTTATTACCCATTACTGGTGCTGTAGGTGGTGAAAAAGCTCCTAATGCCCCTTCTCTTTTTTGGTGGTGGAAAAACAAAGTATAACACATGTTGACATGGACAAACTTACATTTTGTGAGCTGTGCAGTGCATGCAATAGAGTTAAATAGTAAATAGTTATTATACTATTTCTACCGGATATTGGTAGGAAGACAGAAGACACATTTTACCCTGTTATTTACTTTTGTTATTGTTCTTTAATTTAATTTTATTATTATTATTATTATTATGAATAGGTTTTATTCATGGTTTGTATCCTCAGGTGTGTTTCGCGCTCCGTCATGTCTGTGGTCACATCCAGTCTGTCTGATAATCAGAGGAAGAAGCTGCTCTCCCTTTTCAGTCATGTCAGACTCCACCTGCTCTACAAAGCCAGTGTCCACGGCTTCACTGCTGCTGCCTTCCATAACCACTGTGACAAACAGGGGCCCACTATCATCGTTGCTCACAACGCTGCCGGGTTTGTCTTTGGAGCTTACACCTCTAAAGACTATGCTCAGAGCGGAGGTGGCATCGCTGACGAAGACGCTTTCCTTTACAGCATCAGTGCTGTGAGGGATGAACCCCTAAGGGCGGCGGTTATCAGTGGTCAGTCTGCTTTCACAGATGGGGCCACTGGGCCAAACTATGGTGCTCTGGTCTTTATGGATGGAGACAAAGCTCAAATTCAGTCCAACCCGGGGACAAGCTTCAAATTTGAAGCTGCAGAGATGCATGGAAATGACTTGGCACTGACTGAATGTGAAGTGTATCGAGTTGAAGGTGTGTGATGATCTGCGCATCATTGTTTTATTAAAACTGATTAAAATCTTTGAATGACACAAGCCATCTGGTTATAATAACTTTTCTCTGCAGTCTTAGGCAGCCTCTTGTCCAAACCCTGGAGGAACACCCAGTGGACTGCTGAGTATGTAGACGTCAACCTTTAGATTATTAATATTTACATTTAAATGATAGGTTTATAAAAGTTACGATAATTATCAGACCAAACCACAAAAAATTAAAAGTATTTCTACTTTTGTCAGCAAAGTAAAAAGACTTAACATGCAACAAAGAGTTAACATGCAGCAGCTCACAAGTTTCTGGACTGTGTTCTAGGAGGAAACAGGAGTTGATGAAGGCCATCTTAAATTATAAGCCCGACATCAGATCAGTAAATCAAGCCAGAGTGCTTTTGGTGGGTCCTGTCGGAGCGGGAAAGTCCAGCTTCTTCAACTCGATCAACTCAGCTTTCAGAGGCAACATGACTTCCCAGGCCATCGCTGGTACAGCAGGGAAGAGTGTGACCACTCAGGTAGAGTCATTTAATATTTACATCTTCTCTAGAAATGTCCAGAGGTGAGAGGTGGCTTTTTTTTTAAAAATTCTAATCCAAACAATGAACGCAAACAGAAATTAAGGGTTCAGCGTGTGATATTTAGTGACATATGGCAGTGAAGCTAGAGCTGAATACCGAACTCCACCCTCCCCTATAGTTGCTGCAAGTCTCTTGTTACAGCCTATGTTTGTTTTGTCCGTTCTGAGCTTTTAATTTAAGGGGATGGTTCACACTCAAACATAGTAGGTGACAGTAATGTACCTGCTATAAAATGGAAAAAAAGGTTTACGCAATGGAGAAATACACTCAAGCCCTTTTCATATAATGTTTGGGATTTGGGGGTGGGGGTGTTCCAGATCTCTGATTAATGTCATGTTGTTGTAAAAGCAAAATTCAACCTTAAAACACTGTACAAAACACACAGAAATCAATACTAACACCATCAATGCAAGCCCTGAGCCTGTTTTCCAGAGACATTATCTTTTCCAACGGGTCAGCAGCAGCTCATTTGCATTTAAAGTAACAGATACTGAGACAAATTGAAATTGACTTGTTAAAAAGGGGTTCAAAATGACCCCTGAATTCAGTTGTTGGGGGGGGGGGTGTCTCTTGTAATATTAATGTAAGACTGAGTCTGCATGCTGTTGCTATACACTATGTCCCACTGACTCACATTTAATGTCCTCTGCAGTTTCGTACCTACACCATCAAAGCAGGGAAAGGTGGTACAGCTGTTCCTTTCATTCTGTGTGACACAATGGGGCTAGAGGAAAATGCCGATGCTGGTTTGGACATTGAGGACTTAGTCAACATCTACAAGGGACACATACAGGATCGCTACCAGGTTCCTGTTACTCTCTTCATTATGCTCATTTATACTAATATTCTTTCCAGTGATTAATCAGAATTGAATCTGCTCCATCCTCCAGTTCAGTCCTGCCACACCTCTCCTGGCGGATGCTCCCGGCTATAAGAAGCATGTGACTCTGAACGACACGATTCACTGTGTGGTTTACGTGCTGGACACCTGCAAAGTTTCTCTCCTCAGCCAAAAAATGCTGGACAAGTTGGCCTCCATCCGGAAAAAGACCAATCAGCTGGGTTAGCAGTAAAATGTTATTTCTAAAATGCTCAAACCGTTTTGCAGCATGCGTTCAGTTTTTTATACGTCTTACAAATGCGCCTCAAAAACATGAACTAATGTGAAAAGCTAAATAATAAACAGTTTAGTTGTCTTATGTGATTTAATTTAATCTGCAAACATATTGACTAATTTCTAAACAGCAAATGTGTAAGATTTAAACACACAACACTCCAGTCTCCCTTCAGTCAGCGGCTTGTTCTAATCTTTCACTGTATTCACAAACTGCTCTTTTCTTCTCTGCTCTGGTTTATGTCGTCTTACAGGCATTCCTCAAATTCTGATGATGACTAAAATAGACGAGGCCTGTCCACTGGTGGCACAAGACTTGAAGAATGTCTATCACAGTGTTTACATCCAGAAGAAGGTATTTAAGTCACGTAAACTCTGCTGCCGCTATCATCATTTAATTTGAAAATGTTGCTGAGAATGAAAAGTCACTCACTTGTTTTGCTGTCTTTCAGGCCCGTGAGTTGGGTGAGTCTCTGGGCATCCCCTTGTCCTGCATCGTGCCAGTAAAAAACTACAGTGAGGAGCTGGACCTGGACCAGGACACTAACATACTGCTGTTTTCCGCGGTGGAGCAGATGCTCAACTATGCAGACAGTTTCTTTGAGAACCAGGTGATGGAAGAATACGTGGTGGATGATCGGGTGGAGCTCTACAGATCCACCAGTCTTCTCCTCCCAGACTTAAAAGAATGTGCTAAGCATCATAATGTTTGAAATATAGAGCATCAAAACCACTAGATAAACTATTATACTAAGCTGACTTATTCTAAGTGTGTTATGTGGTTGTTTTTACTTGCCAAAATAAAATTATTCATGGTTCTTGGTTTCAGGGTCCCATCACCAAGCAACATCCCCGCAAGGACACTCCAAAGTAATCATGTAATGTTCAAATCAATCAAAAGCTCCTGAAGTACTTTTGAAAGGTTAAGAAACAATTCAACTTTTGACTTGTGTGTTTGCTGTAGTTGAACTGCTAAACATGTAAACTAACATGTAACTGCTGTTTTCATTCTATTTAAAAGTACAGTGCGTAATCTTCAGTGACATCTAGAGGTAAAATTGCAGATTGCACCCCTCTCACCTCTTCCTGACCTACAGTCGTGGCCAAAAGTTTTGGCAGTGACACAAATTTTGTTTTTGCAAACTTTGCTGCTTCAAATTTTTGAGAGGTTTGTCCACATGTTTGTGTGGTATATTGAAGAGCAATGTACGCATTTCACAAGTTTCAAAGACTTTTACTGGGCAAATGCATCAAATGTATGCAAAGAGTCGATTTATGTGTCTGTACAGTGTGACAGTCCCTCATCACAGTCAGTGTTTGTTAACTTTACACTGGATGCCATCCACTATGGAACAGAATAAAGAAGAGTCAGTTTTGATGCATGGCTCATTGTAAGGTAACGAAAACACAACCAGTCTTATTTTCAAATGACTATACATTGATAAAAACAGAATACAGAATCAATCCATTTGTGTAATTAATTACTAAATCCGCCGTGTAAAGCCAGTCATGTAGAATCACTGAAGGTTTCCACTGTTTCTACAGTTGTAAACGTCCATATTTGGAATTATCTGCTTCAAACATGTCTATTTGTTGTTTACACTGTGACTTGAGTCTTTCACTTTCTCTGTAGCAGCTCTTTATGGGATGGTTTTCCCTTCCCTCAGTTATCCACTAGATGTCACTCATAGTCTCACAATCATGTGTGTGTAGTTATGAAAACCTGTGATATAAACAGGTTGTTGTTTATTGTAACAGGTTGTTACAATAAACAACTGTAATAGCTGCAGTTGTCAAAAATATTATAAAAAAATCAAATAAAAATACTGACAATAACATTAACATTAACCATCATGATTTCTGTCATTTATCGTAATCGTCGTTGTGTATTGTAATGTTACCTATCTGCAGTGTCACAGGTCACAATGACACACAAATATCCTTTGTTGTGTAAAAACGTAAGTCACTGTCGCTAAACTAAACAAATAAACAGCACGACAAAGAGACAAAGACATTGATTTCTTTTGAGCCAATGGAAAAACGCTGTGAGTGTCGGTGCCGCCTCCCTCTCGGTCCCGGTATATAAACACTGTGTCGCAACCGTCGCGGGCAACAAACGCTGCAAACGCTCCTATATGAAACTTTACGCGCTGGGGAATTTTCACATCACCGGACTACTATCACGCAGTGGCTGTCGTGGACTTGTTTTGCAAACATGATTCCGGAGGAAAGCTTCGTCTCAGACGTCATGGAGAACAGGTGAGATTTTCCTGCTCGGTTTTGTGCACTTTAGTGTCAGATTTGGCCACGGTTTTCCCTTGACTGTCTGAGCCATGTGGATGCGGATGGACGTCATGTGCTGCAAGAAGGAATGCTTCTCGTCCTTTGGCCTGAAAATGCCAAGGTAGTAAATCTGTAACGCGTCAGCTTAGTGCTGGTTCTTAATCCGGTTGAAATGGAGAGATTTCAACAGCAAATATTTAATATCTCAGGTGTCAAAAACTGTTGACACTTTGTTCGTGCGCCTTGCACAACCTGCAGGAGCTGTGGTTTGTTTACACCGGAGGCTTCAAATCCATATACTTTAAATCAGTATTATCCACATGTAACTCTTGACTGCTAAACCTAATGTGCATGGAGGATGTTTTAATAACTCCAAAAAGCCTCGCATCTGTCTCTGTCGATAGGAAGGTATTTATGAAAGTAATACTCACGTTCACATCTACTTCATTTCAGTCACTTAAGTGTAGAATTTCCAGAAGCAATTTTACAAAACAAATAATACTCTACTACATATGGCATGCCCCCAAAAAAGGGGGTGAGAAAAATGAAAAAACATAACATAACATGAATACAGATGCACAGCCATACCTTTTTTTTGGTTCTCCTTTATAGACCCATTCATTA
>JAPQRN010000016.1:7509557-7521508 GCA_037367275.1 Coranthus polyacanthus
AAAAAACATAACATAACATGAATACAGATGCACAGCCATACCTTTTTTTTGGTTCTCCTTTATAGACCCATTCATTAAGAAAATGCAGCAGTGTTTGAGGCATGTGTTTTGCTTTATTGCAGAATATAAACAGGTGATTGTGCTTTCTTTCCATGTCAGGATGCAGTCTGTTGGTCTGGCTCTGGAGGAGCTGCTGGTGACGGCTCAGAAACAAGACTGCCTGACTGTCGGCATCTATGAATCTGCTAAACTTCTCAATGCGTGAGTTGAAATATTAACTTGGCTAATGTGTGTATAACTCCAAATGAAAGGCATACAACTCTGCTTAGCAGCTCCTGAAACTATCTTTTTGTCTTTTTTCCCTCAGAGAACCTGACAGCGTGGTCCTGTGTGTTCTAGCAGCTGACAATGAAGACGACGTGGCGCTACAGATCCATTTTACCCTGCTGCAGTCGTTCTGCTGCGACAGTGGCATCACCATCCTGCGAGTGTCGGGGGTTCAGCGTCTCCAGCGGCTGCTTAGAGCCGAAGACTCCAACAGAAACCTGGAAGAACACGGAGACCTCCACTGCATGCTGGTCACGGTGAGTGAACTCCCCACTTTGATGAAAGGCCAAAGTGTCAAAGCTGTACACAATGTGGAAAAAGTGGAGCTAAAATGTTTCCTCATACTCTGATTAAGCTTTTGTTCCACTTTCTGAAACTTTCCAACTTTTCCAAGTGATTTTAGATTTAATTGTAATGAGTATGAGTATGTTTGCACCCACACTAATATTCCACTATTATTCCAACAGTATTCTGAATTTGACAGGTGCCATGTAAACACCATATTCCATTTGGATATTCTGAACTAGGCCTTTTTCCGAGTACGACATGTGGGATATGCCAATATATTATTCCGATTTTATGGGGATTCTTTGGACATGTATAGAGCACATTCGGAATATGCGTCTCATTTGTGGGTTTTATCGCAGGTTGTGACAATGGCCTTTTGTTTAGTCAGTGTTTACAGACAAAGATCCTCTCTGGTAGAGATGGATGCTCCAAAGAAAAGTCCACATTTCTGTTCCGAAGGAGAAACACACCTACTGGTAAACATTATGAAAGAGGATCTCAACGGGTTATTCGATATGAGCAAATATCGATAGGCCGACCTTTTTAATGAAGTGTTTGAGGGAATGAAAGAGACAGTGAAACGTCTGCCACTAGTGGAAAATGTTGAAAAAAGAAACTAGGGATTTGCACGGCTGCATATAAAAAGGAATATTAGTGAAATATGAATTCCCATTACCCATGTAAACGGGGCATTAGGAAAAGCCGAAATATTTTGTGTACGTCTGTGGGCTCAAGGTCTGAACATGATTTTTCTGGTTTCTCATGCAGAATCCCCAAGCGGACCACTGCAGGCTCCAAGAGGTGGGGACGTACTGCCAGGAGAGCCGGCGCCTCGACCAGTGGGTGCCAGAACTGGTCTTGCAAGAGCGCTGAAGAGTCCAGCATCCGAACACACCCAACAAACTACAGGATCTGCATCAGACACTGATTGACTTAAGGATCAGTTGTAGTTCGTGCAGAGATGGCCTACAGCGGACTGAAACGGCCTTAACGGATGACGAGCAGGACCCGGGACTTTCAAGCCCTTTCAGATAAAGTCGGAGAGGATACTGCTGTACACAGTCTGTGCAAAAAAGACTTCAACAAACTGCCTTCACGCTGCCATCCAGGCCACATGTCTTTTTATATTATGAAGAAAACAAAATCTAAGTCTATTTTGTGCCTCTCTGTGGTTACTTGCATAGTTTTTGGGGTGTGACATTATTAAAAAAAAACAGGGAGTAGTAGCTTTGAAAGCAAAACTGTCACACCCCAGCCTGTACCTGCATGGCCTGTGTGTTTCTGTGGACTGGGCAGGAATGCTGAGCATAGTTTCACCATTACTGCATTCCTGCAATCTTGACTTGGGAGAGTCCTTGGGGAGAAGGGGTGTGTGTGAGTGTGTGTGAGAGTGTGTGTGTGAATGTGTGGTATGCATGTACAATTGTTTCTTTCTTTAGAAAAGACTGGGCGTGCAGCGTGTGTGTGTTCTTGAAATGAGCAACACAATAACCTGCGGAGGAACGGACAGTCACCATGGAAACAAAAATGAAAATCATGTTGGAGTTAAAGTCACACCGGATTTATTGGCATCATGGGACAAAAACTGCCAAACAGGGCTCAGAACATTATGTATTTTGTTCGGAGGAGGATACAGAACAAGCAACACGATGAACTGTGTCATCTGATTTAGATGGGGGGGGGTCGGCTGTAAATTCTCATTGTGCTGCAAGAGAAAACAGTCAATATCTCTGTGCCTTTTTGATCAAATGCTGTAAATTAAAAGTTAGTGCTACAGGAGTAATTTATTGATTGTATCAGTTTGTGTAGCTATTTATGGTCTATTTTTGTGCTCTGTTAAACTAAATCAATAAATTATTGTATTCATAATTGAGTAACTGCTTTCAGTTTCATGAGGTCTCTGCTCAGATTTCAAAACAAAACCTGTGCCTGCGTCATGGAACGGAAACCAACGGAGACACAACGACAGTTTACACTTTGGTGACAGTAATGGAAAAATCTTGTCTTTTGTGAGCCCTGCCAACAAACAGACAGCCGTGCTCTAATATAGTAAACATAAGTCATGCAGAGAAAGAAACCGGGGTGGAGACAGAAACTCATTGTGCTGGTACAGGCAAAACAAGCTGATTCAGATTGTACTGTCCCTACGAGTCCAGGAAATAAACAAATTAAAAAAAAAAAGAGGAAAAATGCAAGTCATCTGAATTTTCACTGTTAAAATGTTTAATGTATGTTTAATTTCAGTATGTTTTCATCATAAAATTGTAAATGCATGTTCCACAGAGCCAAAGCATATGCAAATGACCCCTCCGCCAACACGGTATCTCCACATGATTAGGTAGCAAGATGTTCCTGCAGCACAGTACGAGTGGTTTACACTCCCCTCTGGCCTCCTTCCACACTGTTCTGCTGTCTCCACTCCACCCTCTGCTCTCACATGTTTGTCCACAGCGCTGAAGGAAGACGGGGAACATTCAGGCACATGGACCTCCCATTTGTTTATTACCAGCCGGAGAGGGGAGTGACTACCGACGGGGCTCGGCTCCTGATTGGCTACGGTTCATCCACCTTCAACGTGATAGGCTTTTGACTCACTGAGGGATCTGGTGGACGGAGGTTTGAAACTTGGGAGGAGACTCGTGACTGCTGAGGCAGTGCTTCAAACTGCACGACGACGACCTGAGACAGACAGAGCACTTATAACAATGACATTCCTGCAAAAGAGTCCAGCTGAGAGGCCTCACCTGTCTGTGCTCTTTGTATGCTTTGTTTAAGTCTTCCTTTTTGCACTGCACACAATGTACAATGGACATGGAACATGTGAGTCCGTGTGCATATGTCCATGTGTCTGCACAGTCACCATTCACTGCTGACTTATTATAGTTTTGACACTTTCACACATTTTTATTTAGTCTAGTTTGGTTGCAGTTAGATTTATAAGTATTTTATAAGTATAAGTATTTTTATTTTGGGGAACTGACAACTTTTACTTTAGTTTTTATTTATTTTTAACGTTACTCTTTCAGGTATCGGGAGCAAAGCCTTGATTTGTTGAAGCTGAGAAAAGTAGGATAAAAGAATGCATGACATTAAATATGACTCACACAACTATTGTTTATCTAAAAAATTGAACTACTCTGTCCCTGTGTCATCTTTCGTTTTAGGACAAGCAGTACAACAACAACAACAACATTAACAACAACATGTAAATCAGGACTTTATCTTCTTTGTTCTGTTTCTTTTTAGATCGTGTTTCTTTGTTCATCGTAGTTTGAATTTAATTTCTGCACTTTTGAAAATTGCAGTTTTTATTAAAAATTGCTTTTCTTTTTCTTTTTATTGGAAAATCTAGTTTTGCTCATTGTGCACCTGCAACCTGGAACAGCAGCAGAAACAGGTTAAGATTTATAATAATAATAAAATTCAATGTATTAGTTATTTTACTTCTAGAATAGGGTGCTAGAGGTAAAAAACGTCTGGAGCTCAAGCCCTGAATTGTTAAAGGTTTTACAATAATTTCAGCTTTGTATAATTTCCCCTCATTCTCTCTGACTGCACTGACAACAACGAACCAAAAACCTATGGTGAGGATTCTCTCCAAAAGTCACCGTTATTGGCCCAGAATTTTGATAAAATGCATATAGTTTATAGTCAAAAAATATCGAATTTTCTTGAGGAAGGACTCCAACCCGAAGCTAAAGCCTCCAAAAACCCCAAACCCTGAAATCCTACAGTTTTATTACAATGTGTAACTGAACACAAACCTGCTGATTCACTGCATATATATTTTTTGCATTTTATTTTGCATTTCATATTTTTTATATGAAATGCAACAGGTTGCATATTGAATTTCATTTGACACAATTATTGTTTTACTGCCAATTTTAGTCTTAGCTTCTATTAACTATTAAAAACCATGATGCACTTTACAATTAAACAAACTGCAGTTAAATGAAAAAAAGACACAAGAAACGTATTATATCATCTTTTTATTAATGTTATCTACTTCTCAATATCATCTTTTTTAACAGCAATATCCACAAAATATTAACAGTGTGCAAGAAAACATGAGTTATGGCACATCAGAGAACAGTTACAAAAAATAGATATATTTTCTTCATAATCAATCAAGGCAAAAAAGATACTGTATGCATACACAGGAGATCAGAACACAAAAGATGAGTCTCTGGAAGGGCTCCGAGCCGATTCGGTGATGTATCGATATGAAAGTCCAAAAGCGAGGAGCCTCGACTCTCCCCCACCTGAACAGACGTGAATTAAACCAGGCTCATTTTACATATGTCACAACACCAGTGGATTTCCATCGATCTCCGGCCGTGTGTTGTACTTTAAGACTGTTCACTCTGTTGATCTGAAAACCCCAAGACCAGCATGAACACAATATACGCCACTATAAGGCAACGACCAACCAATCAGTAAAACACATTAGAGGATTTAAGTCGGCTGTCCTCTGATTGTAAGCCCAACCAGCTATGGAATGATTGAAATGAGGATTCAAAAAGTAGCATCCGTCAGACGTGATCAGGACAGTGTAAATGTGTAAATATGTGAATGTGCTGGTATGTTCTGTTTTGGATGTAAAGTGTCTGCAGTTGCGATCATCTACCTCTACCTACAAAGAAATGACAGGGAAGTGCTTTTCCTTCCCGGAAAAATTATATTAAATCAGGTATTTCCTCAACCTGACAGGAGTTCAACTTGAGGGTAAAGTCACATCTAAGTGTCACACATTCAGGTTTCAGTGTGGCTTGTTTTTCTATTACATCAGCCTTGTTTTCTGTTTAAGTAACACTGTTCATAACAGCCTGTAGCAGGTCTAATTATCTTTTTATTCTTTCCTGCATCAAAGATTAGGGTTGGACAATATGTAGATATGTTTCCTTACGTATGGAGAATTTGATTTGTAGCCAAGGGCTTCCCTGTAGCAATGTTACAATGCTTTATTTACTGTACGTTTTAACAGATTTTATGAAGCTCCTTGAACTTGGCCATATTGTGATTTTGAGAATATTTCAATTAATTGTTCAGCCCTAATGAAGATACAATTCCCTTAAAGGCTCAGCGTGTGGTATTTAGTGATCTCTAGTGGCGACGTTGCAGATTGCAGCAACTGAATCCCAGCGTCTCCCTCGCCTACAGTGGCCGCAAACAACACGGAGGTCCCTCATTACAGCCAGTGTCTGTTTTGTCCCTTCTGGGCTTCGTAGAGTTTGGTCCACACGCGAACATAGTAGAAGACAGTAATGCACCTTAACACTGGATGCCACCTGCTATAAAACGTAAAAAAGAAGGCGAGGAAGTCTGTCCCGAGTTTCTGTAGAAACATGGCGTTGCAACATGTTGGACTCATTTTGGTTAATATACACTAATGAAAACATAATTATGAATATTCAAATCCATTTCTGTGTTTAGATCCTCCTAAATCCCCCTAAATCTTACACTCTGGACCTTTGAAGTCTAAGGCTTCAACAAGTGTTGGCAATCTGTGAATTAGTCAGCTTTGTGAAAATGATTTGGGTTATTATTAGTCAAAAGAACATCCTGCACTTAAAGTGAACAATTCTACTGCGCGACAAGCTCCTTCACTCTGCTGCAAAAACTGCCGAGCTCCTGACTAAACAAATAGAGGCCACACACGCTGTTCTAACGCACACTCAAACTGTCACATGACCTCTCCTCCGGTCAGAATAACCCTGACCTGGATTCTGCTGGGCTGCAGTAATGTAACATTACGATTTGACACTCTGCATGGCACTGGAGGCACTTTGTGTTCTTATACACATAGTGTGTCTCTCTTATAAAACACTCATAAATGCACACATCATGTGCAGAAACCACACGCACACACACACACTCACGCATACACCTCCTTTTCTTCTCTTCTCTGCCTACTTCTGCCAAATCATCCTTTTCAGCTACCAAATGCTTTCAGCCAACACACACACGCACATGCAAACACACCCTCAGCCGTCTCTGTAGCAGTCAAGCTCTCTCTGTCCTTTGGCAATGGCCTCTTTTCTCTCTCTGTGAAACAAAGGCACATGAGCGATGAACAGAGGCTTTGTTTCAGGAGCCATCGGCTACAGTGAAAAAAAAGTTAAAAGTTCAGTGTGTGATGTTTAGTGACATCTAGCGGGGAAGTTGCACCCTCGTCTATGGTAGCTGCTAAAAACACCTAGCAGAAGTCCGTCATTAGAGCCGTCGGTGTTTGTTTTGTTCTGCTCTGAACTTTTCAGTTCAGGGGATATTACCTCTCACTCAAACATGGTAGATGATAACGCTAGATGACGGGCCACTATAAAACAAAAAAAAGAAGAAGAGGAAGTTCGTTCAGAGCTACAGTAGAAACTAGAGGTCGGCCAATAGTGGATTTTTTCAAGGCTGATTTAATAACCATGGTTTCTAACAGGAAAAAGCTGATAGTGGATTAATCGGCTGATATCACAGCCCCCCTGAAAAAGATTGCACACTGTGGAAAATTTGCTATTTTTGACTATATAAGAAACTAGAAAACTGTTGAACTGAACATCTAAGTCAACGTCATAAATAACTAAATGAATAAATCACTCAAACTCTCTGTGAACGCCGACCCGCTCTGGAGATATACAACAACAACAACTCATTCTAAGGTAACAAAAACACAGCAAGTCTTATTTTCACATGCCTATACGCTAATTATTAATTAGATCCTCCTAAATCCCCTTAAAACGTAAACACTGAAGCTTTAAATAATGACATAACCTCGTATTGTATCATGATAATTACTTGTTTACTTTCCATGAATCAGAATGCGAAAGGAACCTAAAGGAGGACTAAATAAAAATACTGAATCACAACGTTTGGTGGATATCTTTGCAGTGATCTGTGTGCCTTGAGCAGTTCATTTAATAGTCCACCTACAGAGAGTTTACAGAGTATCTGCAACATTTCAATAGCTTATATTTAAAATGTCATTTAAAACAGAATTGTGTGAAAACTTAAAATGGATTTCGATTTCAGCACAGTTTCCAGTAAAAAATATGGATCATTTTTCCCATAATTCATGCGTGAAGCAGAGAAAAAAGTCAACAGACTATCTATAGACTATATGTGATGATTCATCTACAAAGTGAAACAGCTGAGTTGTTGAACGTCAACTAATGAGCCGTTGAAGTGTTTCACTCTCTAAACTCTCTGTAGGTGGACTATTCAAATAAAGTGGTAACCCACTGATTTGTGCAAACTCTTGTATTCGGCAGGTGTGAGCCCATCACGATGGAAACAACTCGCCTCTCACCACTTTTGAAAGACTCCCGACTCCAAAAGACTCAGTGTGGGTCATAGTGACCCCGTGATTCGAGAACAGAAAAGCAGCGGGATCAAGTCTCTCGACAGTCTGTCCGCCAGCACCAGCAGCAGTGGCCCATCCCTGTTCTGTCATTGTGCGAGTGCTTTACACCTCACAAAAGCCTCTGGGAAGGAACAGATAAAATGTATAGAATACAACATAAAGCTCTCCTCTTTCAGCAATCACCTGTCATAACCTGCTGTCAATGCCGCGCTTTACAACTTCTGTATAAAGCAACTGCAGGGGAGTGTATGTGAATGTGTGTTATGTAAGTGTTGTCCTACTTGTCTGACCAAAACCAACACATGAGAAAGAAAACAAAAGAAGAAAACTGGGGGCTGCTCCTGGTGTTAGAGGACATATGAGAGGTTGGTTCTCGCCACTGGAATGAGGTCCGATGTTGATTCATCCTCTAACTGGATATAATCCTAAACCTAACAGGGCTTGTGTTTCTATCTTACATTATTTTAAAACATCCTCACCAGGTGTTGCGTCTGTATCCGTGGTTAAAACCAACCTCCGCTATCGCAAGCCTCAAAACACATGAACGGGCAAAAGAAGACGTGAAGACAGACAGAATCCTGACTGACAGAACAGAAAGTAGTACTAAAAAAATCATCGAACATCCACAGAGGGGACTCCGTGTTTAGATTTTTGTATCTTACAAACACTGTACAGGGTAATACTCAACTGACCAGGTTCCATGGACTCCATAGAAAGAAGAAACTCAAAGTAAAACCCAAAACAGCTACTCTCAACTTATCACTTCTGCACGTCTCAAAGAAAGTTTATACATGTAATTTGTTTGTCGTAACTTCATTTTTTTTTTCTTTAAATCTTCAGTTTTTACAATCAAGTTTGGTTTTTCAGAGAGGAGGAGCGTTGTGGAGGAGAGGTGGCGTACAAAAGACGAAACTGAGAGACACTTTGTTTTTTTAATTTTTTTTTAGGGATTATGTTGACTCCTATTGGTTCAGTCATGAGACGCTTGACTGGGGGAAACTAGAAACTTGAAATTTCATGGTTATTCCAATTTGATTTAAATGCAGGATTACTATGAATTAAAACTATCGAAACTATCCGCAACAAAACAAAGACTAAGCACCTCCATCTTTGCAGACTATCCAATGCATTAAAGTTACAACAATTCTGCCACTTGAACGAATCATATTTGAGTGGAAACGGTGGGGAAAGAACACCTTAATTTCACCTTTTGAGGTTGCTTCATTTTTGCTCTTCGAAGGTGTCTCCTCCAGTCTCACAGACTGATTTTTCAGGGTTGTTCAGTCTGTGACCTCGCCCTCTCTCAGGGTAAAGCACAGGGAGGTTTGATATACAGTAGAAACCTTTGTTTAAGATCCTAGCAGGTATTAGATTAGGTATTACCCCTGGCTTAAAATCAGATCTCCTGTTGTTTCATTAAAACTAGTATTTAACGTCAGACAGGAAAAAGAAACCTGATCTGCCAGGGGCAACACTTACTATGTCAAAAATACTGCAAAACAATCCCAAAAAAAATGTACAGTATCATCTATCTGTTAAGTAATAATTAAACAAAATATCAAAACGTACATTTAATTCACAAACAAGTATCTCTTAAGAAAAATGCAGTAAACGTCCGGGGTTAATAGCTTGAGTTCTGTGTAGAGTGTGTTCCTTTCATACAGTAGGTGCAGATCTGACGTCGGCTCAGACATCGAATTCAACCAACAGCAGCCTCATAAGCTGCAGTTGAAAACAGAATCAGTGACCGCAGATCAGCATCTACAGGAGACTTTCTGTACAGGTTGGCACAGCTGGAGATTTGGCCAAAGGCTGCAAGACGGCCATAGTGAGGCCACAGGCAGAGAGGCCACGGCCGAAGGCAGGAGGGCCGTTACTCATACAGATTTGGGTGGGAACATGCTATAGCCCAAGAAAGGCGAAAGGCTTTAGCCACTTGCTCCAAAACGACTTCAACCTGCCATGGTTTAGCACAGGCAAGTTTGAGGACACAGCTGTCGCACCTAGTCAATTTTTAACTCCCACAAATGATGAAGCATTTATTGAGCTTTTTAATGGGACACCAGGTCGTGTTTGGCCTGGTTGGCAGGAGCACCTACCGCCCAGTCTGTTGCCCACATGCATCGTCCCACTCCCTGCCTTTGGCACAGCTGCCCATCCTTTACCCAACCCCTCATTTCAAAAGGAAAAAAATCCAGTTTCCTACTGATGATTTAAATCCAAATCCCTTTTCAAGTTTAGCTGACACTTGTAGTTAATTTACCAGCACATATGAATATTACCAAAGCACCTTGGTTCATACTCAGTGATATACTGATCTCAGCCACTGTGAGCACAAGATACCTGCCCCCTAGCTGTGGCTCCAGAGTATGGCGCTTTTCCAGAGTGGCTATTTTGGGAGTGTGTGTATTTCTATGTTTGTGTCTACATGTAATGTCGAGAGCAGGGCCCTGTAAAATGTGTGTTTGCATGTGTGGCTTCAAAGAGAATTTAGGAGATCTCAGGATCAGTTTAGGTGCTGAATGTGTGCATTTGCATGTATGTGGTGTCTGTGTGTTCGAGAGTGAATGTGTGTTTATGTGTGTGCGAGGGCAGGAGAAGCGGAGCTATAGGATGATGCAAGGTTTCTTGTCCTTGAAAGGGTTTTCAGAGGTGGGAACCCCAACCAGCAGAGGGTCGCTACGAGCGTGCTGCTCACAGTAACTCATCAGGTCTGCTGCTGCTTTAGACACCTGACAGGAGAGAGGAGGGAAATCAAAGCAGGCAGGAGGCAGAGACGGGAAAAAGATGAGGGAATTAAATGGGAGGGCATGTGGAGAGAAAGTGGACAAGTAGCGGAAAAGACAAGAGAGTGGAAGATAAGGAACAGGGGGGAACGGTTATGAACAGCCACAAGAGAGAAAAATAAAAGAGGCAAAAAACAGAGGAGTAAAAAGCTAATATGAATAATAACACACATACTCTCACATATGTGGCAGCAGACTGTTATCCTACCTTAATGCGTTCAATCCCTGCCTCAATCCTCAGCTGTTCCACCAGTTTCCTGGCCTGGGCGATATTATTAGTGGTAGACATACTGATCCATCAGAATACACCAACACAGGAGAAAACTGAATGGGGGAGAGACGAAGAGAGAGTCAAAAATGTTTACCATGCTGACAGTGATGGATTACTTTATCAAAGGTATGCATGATGTGGATATGAAGCGCAAGGAAGGGCAAAGTAGGGAATGTACTGAAAAGGCACACTGAAGTGTGAAACATACTGAATGTGCAAATATGCATACAAACTATTTGGCTACCTTTGGATTTTTTTGTGTATGAATCATGTCCTTTGTGTTAAACTCCATGCACTCAGTAATAACTTTGTAACATACAATTAAGCAGAATTTTTTGCACTAAATATGTATGTATCTGATTTTATTACTTAACATCATTAATGTGATTTGATATATAACTTCCTGCTTCAAATACAACCAATGACGTGACTCATTTCTAATTCTACGTTTTTGGAGAAGAAGCTCTACATATTAGCCACTTATACTGTATGTCTCAGGGCACTAGTTCCAGTTGCTTGTCACCAATTTAGTACTTAGCTAGGTGCACAAGTTACCTCATTTAGTTTGCATATACTGGGGGATGTAGCAGTGTTAGCTTTGTGAGGGATTGGGACACAAGACATGTGGTGACAAACTGTTGCTCCTAAGTTACATTTTTGCTTGTGATAAACAATTACGACACAGGCAGACCACATAAATCTATGTAGCATACGCTAGCTGTGTATAAAGCTACGTTAGCTAATGTCAGCTGTGACAGTCTTTCCCACACTGGATGTTAGATACTTAAAAGAAAAGTACACATCGACCCTCTCTCTGTGGAAATTTACTCTCCTAAAATGGGATTGTTATGTCAGTGTTATGGTGAGAAAATCAACTGGTTTGGCTATATCGATCATATCCTTGTGTAACTATTTGAAGAAAAAAAAA
>JAPQRN010000016.1:7534599-7552767 GCA_037367275.1 Coranthus polyacanthus
TTGTCCCCCCCCCCCTCTCATTGTCTGGGAGAGGGGTGGTGGTGGTGGTGATGGTGGTGGTGGGGGGGGGTAGGTGGTGAACCCTCAGCGTCAATCACGCGGGGTTTTTTGTTGTTGTTGTTGTTGTTTTGTTTTGTTTTTCACGACACATTTCACAGCCACAGCTATCGGTCACACATCGCAAATACCCTGTTGTTCAGCAGAACCACAACCTCGTTGTGCCATGTACCGACAAATAAAAACACAGATCCGACACTGTACGTCTACGCTGAGACTGGGAGCTACCTATGATGTGATTGTTCCTCCGTGTTCAGGACTGCGGGGGAAAAAAGACAAATAAACAAACAAACAAACAAACAAAATGACCGCGATGGGAGAATTTAGACAAGGAAGACACAAAGGAGAGGAGAAAAAAAAAAAGTGTACAAAAGCGAACACAAAGAAAAAATGTACAAGTAGATATGTCTGTAAAAAAGTATTGTGCTTTTGGCTGTCCTGTGTACACTGTGTACAATATTCAGAGCTGAAAAAAGGATGTATGCACTTTGGATAAACTACACAGAGCGATTCAGATGCTCCAGGTGGATTTTTGTTGTTGTTGTTGTTGTTAAGTGGAGATCATTAATACACAATATAGGCAAAAAAACATGGCAAATTACAGTTGTGTGTGTTTAGATATGCGTGTGGTGTGTGTGTACAGTATATGATATAAAGTGCAATGTGAGGGCATTTAGGCAGAGCGAGTTTTCCTTTAGTCAACAGTGTTACTCAGATTGACTATCACGTCTATGTGCGTGCGTCTGTGTGTTTTTTGCGTGAATGCGCGTGAGGGTGATTTGTGTGTGTCTGTGTGTGTGTGTGTGTGTGTGTGTGTGTGTGTGTGTGTGTGTGTGTGTGTGTGTGTGTGTGAGACCCGTTCTGTTTCCCGATGCCTGGGTGAGCGTGTGGAAAGATGTAATAAACCAACCAAAGAGGAAACAGAATTACGGATTCACACTGAATAAATCTGCACAAAGCAAATAACCATCCATGCTTCTTCTTTTTTTTTTTTTTTTTCCTGTGTGCTTTTTGTTTAAGGAGGATTTTTTTTTGTTGTTGTTTTTTTTTTTTGGTTAGTTTTTGTTTTTTTGTCTTTACGTGAATTTAAAGAGCATCGTAGCGCCAACAAATAAAAGGCAAAAGAAAAAAGAAAAAAAAAAGAGAGAGAGAGAAACCTTCACGTGAAAAGTCCCAACGCAAACTTTGACATTCTCGACACATCTTGAACCCACATCATCCCGGATTACTTTTGTCTCACCGGCTTGGCAATGATTATCCAATTCCGAATACAGTTATCATCCTCATTAGACAAGGCAGGCTTGAATTTTTCTGAGAGTCCGGCTTCCTTTTTTTTTTTTGTTGTTGTTTTTTTTGTATTTGTTCTTTAACAGAGCTGACACAGAGTTATTCTACACTAGATGAGAGTCTTAAAAGGATTGTTGCGTCGTATCAGTAGTAGCATGTGTGCATACCCTGCCGCTGGATGCCTCTCCACTTGACATGAAGGTGATCTGATGAGTTTTTATCTTTCACGACGGCTTGATGATAAAGGTATAGCGGGAGTCCTGTCTTTCAGGAGGAATGACTGGGACGAGGAGATGAGGGTGAAAATGTGTCATCTTATCATAAATATAATAAAGTCTTATGCTTTAAACTGAACCATATGGTCAGACTTTTTTTTTGACTGTGTTTTAATGATGCGCTACCTGGGACTGGGCATGCGCGGACTCGATGGGACATGTATAAATATCCCATGTATGTACACGGGAGTCCACGGGAGGGGCCCCGGACATGAGATGTTTAACTTTTGATGCGTGTCGTTCATGCTAGCAGTCTCAAACCATTGAGTCCAGTGCTTACGAGCGTGACGGACACCTCAGTCTCTAAAATAGTGTTTCTACCAGATGAGTGAGCTTAATTAACTTCCTCAGCTCTGTTACGTCTACGTGACCCTTCTCTACGTTTGTTAGAATATAATAAGGGTGTATGCAAAGGATGGAGATGCGAGGGTATTGATCGATGAGGGGAGGGCTGAGCTTGGGACGGAGGACGCGTAAAGAAGTGAGAGAGGACGCTGAATGTTTTTTTTTTTTTGTTGTCGTTGTTGTTGTTTTTTTTTTTTTTGTAGATCAGCATCCTTCGGCCGTTCTTCCAGGAGCACGGTGCAGTCCGAGGTCCTCAGTCAGGTTTGGTAGCACTTGGATGAAGCGAAAGTCCACATCTTTGCCCCCCTCCTCCCCTCTCCAGGGTTATGGCTGAGGGCCGCAGGAATGATTCTGTGGTTCACACCTCTTCATTTGAATTGGCTTCTGCCTCTCTCTCTCTCTCTCTCTCTCTCTCTCTCTCCTCAGTCCTGCTCAGCCGTGTCCTTTTCACAGAGTGCACTTGGATGTATATGTCAAACTGAAATCCTGTCTGGTTTTTTTGTTTTTTTAAATAACTGCGGAGTTGTGTTTGTGAATGTAACCAGTTAACCAGAGGAGGATTTGGATGATGAGATTCCCGTTGTCTTCCTGGCGTTTTTGCTCTGAGTGATACATTTAATTAATGAGTCTCTCTTCCCTCTCCTTTCCGTCTTTTCCTCTGTGTTTCCTCCCACTCTCTCACCTCCACCTCCCCTCTCCTCCTCTTCCTCCTCCTCCTCCTCCTCCTTACATCACGCTGCATTTGCCCTTCAGTCTCTCAGCACGGGACTGCTTCCCCGAGCGCTTGCCGTCGATGTTGAGGCTCATGTTCCTCTTCTTGTCCAGGTTGAGGAGCTCCTGGAAGAGCTCTGTTACATTGTGGTTGGTTTTGGCTGACGTCTCCATGAAGGCGCACTTCCACTGGTTGGCCTGGGCCTCGCCGTCCTTTGTCTCCACCTCCCGCTGGGTTTCATCGCTCTTGTTGCCCACAAGCATGATAGGGATGGCCTCCACGTTGCCCTTTATGGCCAAAACCTGCAGAGATGGAGAGAAGAGATGGGAGTGGTTATTTCCTTTTGGCTTCAAAGTGAATGGACATACATTTTAACCAAAAAACAATACATGCTTAAATGTTAAATCTCATTTTCAAACACATAGATACACCTTAGGGCTATGTATTGACAAGAATCTGGCGATACGATAGGTATCATGATACAGGGATTACAATTCAGCATATTGCAATATATTAATGTCTTCTATACTTAATCTTCTTCTCTATAGATCTTTCAATGCTAACATTGTCTCTTAGATCCCAACTACACTACTAAAGGACGTTTTCCCCTTAATTGACATGTCTGTAATAGATCTCATAAATCTGCCTCAATTAAAGGATCAGTGCGAGATATTTAGTGACATCTAGCGGTGAAGTGTCACATTGCAACCAACTGTATACCCCCTTCTCCTTTGCCTACGGTGACGATAAAAAATTAAGAAGTCCCTTGTTAGAGTCTGTGTTTGATTTGTCCATTCTAGGAGGATATATTAACTCTGGTCCACATAGTAGGTGATGGTAATGCACCTTAATGGGGGGGATGCCACCCATTATATAACAGAAAAAAGAAGTCAGTTTGGAACTACTGTAGAAACATGGTGGCGCAACATGGTGGACTCAGTGAACGGCGACTCACTCCCTCTGTACATATAAACAGCTCTTTCTAAGGTAACGACAACACAACAATTCTCATTTTCAGGTGATTATACACTCATGAAAACATAATTCTGAATATTATATTCCATTTCTGCAATTAGATCCTCCTAAATCCTGGACCTTTAACAAAATTATGAAAGTGTACGCAGTCATATGAATATCAGTTTGGTGGTTTGGAGTTTAGAAGAATGTTTTTAAAGTTTTTTTGCAGGAAAAGACTCAGCCCCTCCAGCCATCTCCGCTGCGCTCAAATATGCTCCATCTCTCACCTGTTGGTAAATGGGTTTGAGCTCCTCCAGGGACTGTTTGCTCGTGATGGAGTAGACCAGGATGAAGGCGTGGCCTTTGGAGATGGACAGGCGCTGCATGGCTGGGAACTGGTGGCTCCCTGTGGTGTCAGTGATCTGCAGGGTGCACACGCTCTTATCACAGCTGATCACTTGACGGTAGGTGTCCTCCACTGTGGGGATGTAGGTATCCCTGAAGGTGCCCTTCACAAAACGGAGGACCAGGGAGCTCTTCCCTACTCCTCCTGCCCCGAACACCACCACGCGATAGTCGTTGCTTTGCTCTGGCATTCTGCCCCGTTCAGGCTTAAGACAGCGTTACACCTGTGATGTTGAAGAAAGCGGGGTAAGAGGAAAAGGTGGGGGACAGTGGGAGAAGAGCATACGTTTAGCAAAGATGAAAAAATATCCACACGGTAAGGAAACAGAAGATACAGAGCCAGAAGGAGGAACAGGAATGGAAGTGCTGGCTGGGACTCCAGTGGGTGTTAAACTTTACGTATTTGTGATCTGACTATGAGCCAGAGTACAAATTAGAGAAGATGAGGTTGGTGAAGCTCCAAGCGTTTCACCTGACGTAGACATTTCTCTAATCGATACTGTTCACGCAGCCACAGTTTCTCAGTCTCAACCTCAAAAACATTTCAGTGTTTACTCATTTATCAACTTTACTTTAGAAACTCCAGCAACTTCAGCATCTTTGCGGCTTTGGAGGATAATCTAACGCTCCACAGGGAGTGATCATAATGACAGCTGTATATTCTTCAAGTTTTACCTAAACGTGAACTAATTAATGAAGGTCAGTGAAGTCATTTAGGAATGTTTTCTTATTTTTTTTGTTTGAAAAGAAGCAATACCTGCACAATTAATCCAAGCCAGAAACGATTAGCAGTGATGTTTCGATCCCATTGGATATTCATCAGGTCAGAAAGTTTGAAAAATGGAAAACACACCCATGTTTATACAGTATATCATGCATATTTATAGGCTGACAAGCCCTATGATGGCAGATGTGGATAAACAGCCAAAGCTCCCAGGATGATAAAACTTCAGAAGCAATTAAAGCTTCAGTAGACAGTATTTTTTTGGCACCATTGGGCAAAAATTCCATAATCATCTTTTAGCAGATTGTAATTCAAGTGGTCTTCTTCTGGAGAGGAACACCTCCTTCTGTCGCTGTTGCCAAGAAGACAGAAGACCTTTGGCCAATTACAGGTTATTACAGAGAGGAGGCTATAAAAATAGATTGTAATAATGATTATAGTGACTATTGATTGATTGACTGATTTTATTTATGGATCATCAGACAACAAAATCCAAAGGATAACACGTTAAAGTGTAGACACTTACTCCATCATGGTCCCCATGCTGGAATTGCTCTCAATAATCTGTCAGATGTATCTACTGTGTAGACTCTCAAAATAAGCAACGAGGCAGCTCCCATAACCCTGATATTTCAGCTTCTCTTTTCCGTAGCGATATGATGTCGTTTGTCCATTTTTATGTAGTGATTATAGTTAAGTTAACGAGGGCAGGGTGTGTGTTTTCAAATTCTAGTGTTATTTTCTTCTGCCTCCTGTGACATTAATAGCTTTAATAGTTCAGTAAAGTACATAGATCGAAAATGAAAGCTGTCAATTACATATTAAAACACCAAAGTTCTTAAAGTTTTGTTTCACGGGGATTGTTTCTTCTACGTCCTGAAAACAGAATCCAGAGGAGGTGCAGAAGTCTCATTTCCTCCCAGACCACTTGAATTACAATATGATGAAAGGCAGTCATGGAATCAATGAACCTTTAAGTAAGAAGAAGAAAGAGATCTGATTTGCATTTCTGTTGTAAAGAAATTGGATCTTGACTCCCCAAGTTAATGACACACTTGTTGAATGAATGAATGAAATAATAGTAATACAAATAAAACCCTTTCTTCTTTTTTCTTCCTCTTCTATATATATAGAGTGTTATCATGTTACCACCTCCCTCCCTACTATTTCTGTTTGAATATCCTTACCTTACACCCTTACCTTACTTAAAGGTGCAGTGTGTAATGTTTAGTGTCATCTAGTGGTGAAATTTCAGATTGCACCACTGTGCAAGAGTCCCTTTTATGGGCTTTTTAGACATAGTATGTGGCAGTAACGCAGTTTAACGCTGGATGCCACCCACTATAAAATGGAAAAAGAAGAGGAAGTCCGTTCTACGCTACTGCAGAAGCATGGCAGAGCAACATGGTGGACTTCTGCAGATATAAACAGCTCATTCTAAGGAAACATAAACACAGTGGGTCTTATTTACAGGTGCTTAAACACTAATGAAAACAATGTATTCAATTTCTGCAATAAGATCCTCCCAAATCCCTGTAAGTCTTATAGGCTGGACCTTTAAGATATTACCAACTGACTTTTAAACATTTCTGAAAAAAAAGTAAAAACTGAAATCCAACGCTACACTAACCCTGCACACTGAAGGACTCTGCAGTCTTAAGCCTCAGCATTACCTGCTGCATCTCATACATATGCATGTGTACGACGTCCCTTTGCATAATCTATTGCTGTCTTCGTAAATGCCTGTGTATCTACTGAAGGTCTGTGCATGATTACGCATTGTGTCTATTGCATTATTTATCTCCCGTGGTTCTAAACTTGCTTTAAGGTCCCATAATAAGATACTCCTTCAGCTGTGATCATGTGCTGCTCTCTAAGCTCTGGCTGTAATGAAACAGTAAATTGACATCAATACTAGATGGAATAAGTGGATTTCTGTCATGCTTGCACTGCTGGAACCAACTATTGATGGCAGGGCTTCTGTAATTGCATTGCCAGCTTCGAGATAATATCAGTCAAGGAGTTCAAAATAAATGGGGATTCAGGAAGTGCCTCTTGTGTTTTATGGTCAATCTATGGCTGTAAGTCTGCATGTGACACATAAGAGTGTTTTACACCCATGCTCTGAAGACACAACCACAGTTCAATTTGCAGGTAAAGCTCTGCTCATATGCTTGACTGTACTCAGGTCTTGCAAAGCTGAAAATCTTCTTTAACAGCTCCCTGATGCCTTGTGAATGATGATACACTTTTTTTTTAGTAATAATGTTTTGCAGAGACGTCGATTGTGAGATAAATGTTTCAGCCTTGAGCCTTAAGGCTTTCTCCTTAAAAATAACAACAGGGGATCATTTTAGCTGTGGAAATGGGGATCTGTGCAGTCAGGTGAATGTGACAAAAATCAGACGGGTTAAGAGGGTTTGTTCTGAGTAAAATCACAACAATGCCCATCTGTATTGCCTCAAACTCTTGGTTTTAATTAGACCTTTGGTTGCTCTGAAGAGTGCTGGTCGGAGCTGCCAGAGCCAAACATCGTCATTTCTGCTACGACCTGCTTTATGTCAGGACAGAACGAGACAGCAACAGCACAAAAAAAAAAAAAAACAGGAACAAAGACAATGACGTGTGCACCTACGCAGCAGTATGATCCAAATCAGACAAAACTTTTCAGACATGTCTTCTTAGAGATAATTAAGATGTTAAAGAACAGTGACACTCTTTACTTTTGATCTTATTTTTCCAGTTTAGATAACATTGCACTCGTTGTACTCTGGGAATTCAGTCAGTCCAATGCAACGAAACACAGCCGGATGATCAGACAGAGACACAGACAGATTCTTAAAATATTTAGCCACATTATCTAGGCTATAACTACAACTGTATACACTCACAATGCTGGTAATAATCCCCCACTGCGCAAACACATCAAAGTTGAACCAGAAAATTGCGGCCTGTAAACTGCGACGGATGCTTTGGGTGATAATTTGTTGTTTCTTCCAAATAACTTTGATTAAAAGGGGACTTTCTTGCCCGGTCTGACTTATTTTTAGCTGTGTCTCTGTGTTCCCAGTTTGCAGCCACGTGGTGAGCACAGTGTTATTAATAGAGAGCTTTAAAAGACCCAAGTTACAGTACAATAAACTGGAATCATCCTTCCTCTTTCTATTTTCTTGCACAAAGTCTGTGATAATAATACTGGCCAAAGACCAATGTTGTGTTTCAAAGCTGATATTTCAGTGCATGTATGTTTTTTTACAGACTCCCTCTTTATATCGCTGATCGATAAGTTGTTTTTCATCGACACTGCGATCTGACCGTGCGCATCGTAAGTCGTTATTAAGCTAAGGATATGAAGATGAAGTATTATTTAAGTTGTTTTCCAGATACTTTTTAAATGTTCCAGTGAATTAGCTGGGTACTCATGTGCATTTATTTAAATAAAAAACATGTTCAAAATAATTTATTTCATCTAAGCCCAGTTGAGACCTAAGATTCGATTTGGCATTTTAAAATATGAATGAGGACAGTGACAGTGAGTTATTTACTACAGCTGCATAAATATTAAGAGGGTCGAGAATTTCTTGTGTCCATTCCTGAAGCAGTTCTGATGTTAAGAGGAGTTGGTGTCACCTCTAATAAGCAGAGAAAACACAAACTATCAAGGCAGGATTTCACCAGGGGAATGGCTGATAACAACGCTGCACTTCATGGTAACACGTGAGCGACAGTCTATAAATATTGAGAAAAACATACATTATATAGCACTAAATTCTACAACCAGCCACTGGAGATTTGAGAGGCTGAGTTGCAGGCGACACCTTTGGCCGGCTTGAGTCGAGCTGAGATGGGTCAGTTCACACCACTGCAACCTTTACCTGCAACATTCTAAAGCGGTTTCATCTCATTGCAAATCTTTGGTCTGAACTGGGTTTTAATGGTTGTTTGAAATTTAGTGACATCTAGCGGTGAAGGTGCAGATTGCAACTAAATGAACCCACCACACCCTCTTCTACGGTGGCTGCCAAACACGTGAAAGTTAATCGTTTTGTTTGCTCTGGGTTTTTTAGTTAAGGGAAAATGAACTCTGGTCCACAATCAGACATACAGTAGTAGGTGAAGGTAATGCACCTTAACGCTGGATGCTGCCCGCTATAAAATAGAGAAAAAGAACAGGAAGCACATTTGAAGCTACCGTAGAAACATGGCAGCGAAACATGGCGGACTCTGTGACCGGCAACCCGCTCTTTCTAAACAAAGGGAAAGAAGTAAATAAATGAAATGCAATTACATGCTCCTAAATTTGGAGTCTATGTTAGCACCTGTTGTCATCGCAATGTTGAACAACCATATCGTGAAAGATTTTCCTCATATCGGGCAGGTCTCCTTCTTTGTCTCTATCTTTTCTTTTAATTTATGCACTTTGAATATATTTTTCTTTGACCTGTTCCTCGAACTTCGTTTTGCTGTTTCTCCTCAGTCTGTTGCTCTTTTTCTCCCCAGGTCCTCCATGCTGTTTAATCAATAAACTAAGACGGCTGTGGTTTTGATCGATTGGGCTCATCTGTCTGGGTCCCGTCAGTCTGTCATCCTGCCTCGGTGCCTGTTGGTTTTTGGATTGTGGGCGGGGGGCGGGAGGCGGGGGGGCGTTCAACTCCGTGACAACAATCCTGCTCATCAAAACCGTCCTCCAGTCCCTCCCTTCTTTCTTTCACCTGAACTAAAATTAGCTGACTCCCTCCCTCTGTCAGCAGCTATAACTGCACACACAGGTGCACTCGCATCCTCGCAGAGTGACACACAAACACACACACACACACACACACACACACACACACACACACACACACACACACACACACACACACACACACACACTGTACTTCCGTTCAACATTTGTCCTTGACACCAGGCCTCTGAGATTAATGACACTCCTCCCAACTGCAAGCTGTCTCTCTCCGTTTCCCCCTCTGCTTCTTTAGTTTTATTTGAAATGAGAGGAGTGCAGTTCCTTAATGAATTAATGGTATACTATAAATGCATCTGTGGCAGTGCAGCCAAACTCCATTAGCAGATAGCTTTGGCACAGACCAAGCAGGCCTCCTCTGCTCTCAGTCAGAAAATAGATGCAGTGCAGCTTTCTCCGCGCGTTTATTTCACCAAGCGAGCGAGGAAATGTCACCTTTAGTGAAAATATGCACATAATTTCCCTCAAGAGAGCCACTTACGCAGCGGCACAAAGGAAGCGCATTAAGCAACATCAAACACAATGCCATTCAACAGATCAAGAGCGTGATTAAATAGACACCCACAAAGCCGTCCCATGGTATCTTGTGGAGAAAGGGTTTTAATCAAGCCGTGGATACTGGAATGCTGTGGATACACGGCTATTTGGTGATGAGTGGTTTACAGGATCAACAGATTTTCAGCTGAAGGTTTTTTGTAATGTTCTGTCAGGCTCATTGACCGTCAGCTCTCCTCTTCAGGCCGCAAGCACTTTCTTTGTTTGTTGTAGTTACTTATCGTGCGTTTTTTTATTACTTAAAGGACTTCATGACTTTGTGTTTGAAAGGGCTGGGCAAGTATCGTGATACACATTCTCCTTTTGTCTTTAGAGTTTGTTTTGTCTATATTGTCAGCTGAAATAATGTAGAGAAAGACCAATTACAAACGGTCAGTCTCAGCAAAACTCGGCTCCAGTAGCAGCTGATGGTTAATATCGGGCTTCAACTGGACTTTGAGGGAAAATAACATCTGTGTTTTATGGTTTATGTTCTACTTTACTTTTGACGTTGACGTTTATGTTCAGATTTCTTTCTTTAGGTATTCATTACTTTGACTTGGATGTTTAGTTCAGCAGTTTCATCCAGTTTGTAATAAAGTCAAAGATGTAATTTGTGTGTTTTTCCTGCTCCAAACTATTGTTTCTATATTGGTCTTTAAAAATCCACTATCAGTCGACCTCTGCTAAAATGTCAATGTTTAATTACTGTTTTTTATGTATATGTACATAGATTGATCGTACCACTGTTTGGCAAAAGGGTTTGTCACAAGGTTAAAGCCACAAGTAACTTCTGGTTTATAGAACTTTCACTCAGGACCAAAAACCAGCCTTTAAACTCGAACAAACTAAGGATTTGGAATTTACTGTGTAAACAATCAATATTGACTGATATTGCAATTTTCATCATGATAACATTTTTGGCCCCATTGCCCAGCCCTGTTTGAAAGATACTGTACAAACAAAGTTGTTCTTATTATAATTATTACTTAAACCATCCTGTGCAAAGTCTTTGAGGCTCAGCTGTGTGAACATATGTGTTTGTGATGCATGTTTGCATCTGGGCAGCGAAACAGAATATTCTCGATGCACACATCAGCTCAGGCCTTTTCAGGTGTGTGCGTCTGTGTTGAACCAGAGGAATGAATCTGCATTTTTAGCCAGTCACGGTGAGAGCAATTTTTAGACCCCGGTGTTAGGTTTGACTGTAGAGGTTCAGTTTATAAACTGCGATACAGTCTCACACATTTAGTCACACCGCTGCTGTGCTGGGTTCACACCTTATCGCTTATAGAAAACAGGAGACTCATGATCCCAAAATGTTTTCATTTTAACTGTGACGTTTTTGTTAAACAAGGCAAATATAAAAAATGATTTTTCAGTCTGCCTCATTTTGTATGCTTCACATCCATCAAATCTAAATCTAAAAAAATATATTTACAATCCTTCAGAATACTAAATCTTTTCCAGAGACACTGTGAAGTCTCGCACCAGTATTTTAAAAGAGGCTAAATGTGGCGACTGGTGTTTTCCCCATTAAATAATGTGAGTTTTACAGGAGCATATACATGCTTCTATATCAGTGCTGACGTACACTGGATACTGTCTTAACATGAAGCACTGAGGGGCATCACAAACATTCAAGCCATGGGTTACAATTCATGTAATCCGACTGGATGGACTGCATTGTCCACATAGTCTGAAACATTGGCATGTTTTATCTAAAACTCTACTTTACTTGAATCTCACAGCCTTGTCCTGTCTTCTCATACTAGAGCATCTGTAACAGGTAATAATGTAAATAGTCAGAAACCACATCATTACCTAATGTCACCAGCCTTCCCACTGTTAGTTAGTCATGTTCGCTAGTGTTAACTACCAAGATAACCCTGGTGTCTTTTATCTGAAGACGAACAGTCAGGTTGTCAGCTGGAGTAAACGGAAAATGGGTGGATATATCAAATGGGGAGATAAATTTCAGGCTGTAAATCCCATTAAAAAAATATCACATTAATTATTTTATATGAGAGACAGCAGCAAGTTAGAGAAGTAGAGCAGCTGATGAGGAAACAGACTGAGCACATTCAAGGTATATTCAGGATAACTATTTGGTCTTGAGTTTATTTAGAAAAAAATCAACTTTGTTTAATAAACTCCTTCACTCAATATTTAAAATTGCCCTAAAACCAAATGGGTCCATATTAAATGTTTATATAGAGGCCTAGTGCATCATTTTATTACACACTTGTGTAATTGCTATTCTTAAGATGGATTTTGTCTCTTGTGCTTTTCCTCCTGTCTTCCCATCCTTGTTTTTTACCTGTTGTTTTTATCTGTTCTATTCTGTACATCTTTGTCATGCTTGAGTTTATGAATTTTGTATGGATTGGCCTCCTTTGAAAAAGACATTATTCTTAAGGGACTTCCTGCTTAAATACAGGTAAAAAAAAAAAAAAAGGAAAAAAAGGAGGTTGAGTCCAAACGTACGCCCTTAGGCTACAGCAGATCGTATGCTTGCAGAGGCTGAAGGCTGTGTGTAATGAGTGACTGATACTCATCAGTGTCAATCTATACTCTGAACTGCATGCGCATGGACTATGTGTGTTAGACTGTACAAGAGATTGCAGCGCTGTGGTCTTGGCTTAGTAGCTAATCATCGAGCTTAACCTCCTCTGTGCTCCTGGCCTGCTCTGCATTGACCCAATTCCCAGGACTTAAGTTACGACCGGTCTCCCTCTAAGACTACATGCAGCTCCTGGTGCACACTGGAGCCCTGTGATAGTGCACATCCCCTTGACTCAGCAGGCTCCGACAGCAACACCGTGGGGTGGAAGCATCAGCAAACAGCAAAGGTGACATTTATGTGACACCAGGAACTTCTTTTCCCTCAGCACTTTTTTTGTGTGTGAGCTGCGTAAGGGCTGCCCTGGATACAAAACAAAAACCAGACTGTTTTATTATTATGTTTGTCAGAATGATGGCGGGTCAGACTGAACTTTTTCCTCCATTCCCTCCTGTCTCTTGTGACTTAAGGCCTGGAAATGTGAGATGATGTCGATAAATCAGTCGCATGATGAATCAGAACAGCTCCCGTCTTTCAAGAATATTTTCAAATGTAATTGACTAAACATAAAAGGATTTCTTAAGGTTTTCACCATTCTCAGCAATAAGATAAAGATGACATTCATTGTTTCAAATTGCAGTTTTTTTGGTGGAAAGTTCAAACTGCCTGGGTTTTAAGGATTTTTCTTTTGTAAGTCGGATGCCGCTTCATAAGCCTAAGCATTTCTGATCCAGCTGATTTATTATCTTTGTAGTCTTTTCGTTATTGCAAAAATCTTAGAGGATATCTATGTCAAGTCTGCTCTACTGCACTAATCTGCACAGTAAAAAGTGACACTAGGGTGAATTAATACTTAGTCAATAAGTAAATGCAACATTTGAACAACAAATGAGTTGAATTAAATATATTTAAACCATTTGCTGATTCAATTTTAAACAATTTCAGTAGAAAACAATCTAACTATATGATACTGAATATACTTTAACAATGAAAGAGTCAGAAAATTGATTTATTTTGCTAATTTAAAGTCACTGATTTCAATCATTTTGAATTCCCACCTAATGTTGTTGCTTTTTAAAAAATAATATTTGATAAATAAATGAAGTTCACAACTTTTTGATGATTATAAAGTCATTTCCATGCATTGCGTTAATTTATTATGAGCTATTTATACCATTTTTGTTGATATAGTGTAGTATCATTTTGAGGAAAGGTTAAAAACCTTCAATCTAACCAGTTTAAGTAACCAGGAGCCATTTCTCAACTGTCCAGTGTCCTAGTGAGAGAATTATGGCAGACAGTCAACTATAACTGATGACAATTTGTGTGCAAACACGTAAACTCGTTAGAATAGTCTTTGCATTGCATTAATATGACCAGAAGGTGAGTCAGCTTTGTACAGAGACAAGAAATAGGACTAGAAATGTCCTTCGAAGGCCTACTTTTTACTTTTATACTTGGAGCACATTTCAGAGCCCGGACTTTTTCACTTTTATTGCAATAAAGATGTTGAATCAATACCTCTACTTTAACCCAAATCCTTTTTTTGACACAAGAATCTGGACTTGAATTGTCACCTCTGGCGTCAACATAATAAAATGTTCCTTACTATCTTTAAAACAATCCACAGGCTTTACAAAGGTTTAGCATGTAGCTTGTTGTGCTTCTTAAACGCACTGCATCTCTTCTGCCTACAACAACTCCCTAAATCCTTCTTGAAAAATGTGTACTATTAATCATTTCTAAATTTTCAATAATAGTTTAAAAAGAACAAAATGTTCCCTTCAGGAGGATTGATTCTCACACTGAGGAACTAATCAAACCCTGCGATGCTGATGTTACTGTCTGGTGCAGTTTTACTCCAGACTGGATGTAAGACGTCCGTGTAATTAGTGTTTGAGTGTGTATTAGTAGTGAGTATTAGCTTGACCTGGGGAGCCCTGGGTTGCTCCGTCTGGTCTCTCAATAAGACCCTGCTAATACCACAGCCTGGCAATCTGGAAGCACAGAAGCACCTGGTTCGAAAGAACAGGAAACACACTCAGTTTCCAGACTACACACTTCATTCGTCCCCGTGTTTGTTTTCAAGACCACAAAATGAACACAAATCTATTTTCTTCAACAAAGCCTATTCTTAGAAGCTATGTAGGCCCCGACCCGACTGAAGCACTAATTACAGACTGGTGGAGTGAGTTGCAGAGACTCTGCCTGCAGTGACAGATGGCGACAGGGTTGGTCCTTTTGGATCGACTCCACCGGTTTCTACAAGCCAATTCAAACAGGCACAGCTTTTTTTTATAATACCACTTTATCCAGGTCTGATAACAACGCAGATGGTTAAAAGTAGAGACAGAGAGGGAATCCCAACACAGTCAGTCTGTGTTGCTCCCATGATGCAACAGGATTTTATCCGCTCGGCACTGAATTTTACTTCAACTCAAATAAGACTGCAGCTAATGATTATTACTTCAGATTACTTTAATCATCAACAGTCACAGTCATCAACTGTGCAATTACAATGGCATATTGGTGCCACTTTATAAAAGCAGGAGGACATGGGTCATATTTCGAGAAAAAACTCAAAATTTTCAAGGTTAAAGTCATGCAAAAAAGTCATTCTCTGAGAATAAAGATTATGAGAAGAAAAAAAGAATATTTTCTGAGGTCATAAATTTGTGAGAAAAAAAGCAGAAATCTGAGATTGAAGTCGTCAATTTATGACAAAAAAGTAACAAATTTATGAGAAAAGAAATATTGGAAAAATATGATGCCATGATTAGTATAAATATATGCTAAATCGTACTTCACGATCTCAGAAAAGTTTTTTTTTCTCGTAAATGTGTGCAATCTGACTTTTTTTTTCTTAAATTCACAACTTTAATCTAAAAAAATGTGGGTTTTTTTTCTCAAACTATCCCCCCCCCTTTTTTTTAACCAAAGTGGCCCTAATACACCATCATGTGCAATGGTACTTTGTGTTATGTCTTCAACAACATGCAATATTTAAAAGCACTCTATCTGTATTGTTTCATAATGTATCTATTCATTACATACTGTTATTGCTCATGCTACCAATTTAATTGGCCAGAGGAGCTACTACTATCCTGTCCTGTGTTTAGTTATGCACAGACCAAGAAACTTCAACCTAACGCAATGTATAATAATGAAGACTATATGGACCTTTCAAATGAACTGATAGTGTCAGAACAAGTAAAACACTTTAGCATTGACCGGCTGTATTATTCAAGCGGATGTTATGCAGTACGTAGTTGTGTATATATAGTTCAGAGGTGATGGAGACTGATGGAGGATTTGTCTACACTTGTGCAATCAAAGCAGCAGACACATTTACATGCCATTAAGTTATTGTATGAGCAGCAGGTCTAAGAATAACCAGGTTGCCTCTGCTGTGACTCGGATGCATATTTGATCTGATGCACTTAAAGAAGTGGCAGCCTTTCATCTCATATTTTAACACTTTGTCTGTGTTGCCTCCTGAATGAGACTCTCCTCTGGTCAGTTGTATTCATTTACCTTTTTCTCTGTCCTTCCCTTGTCAGTCAGACTGATGCCCTACTGTATCATTTAGGTTATGTTCACACTGCGAACCATTAGTGCACGATTCAGATTTATTGCTCAGATCTGTTTTTTTTCTTTTTTTTTTTTTGGCTGTTGTCATAATTTTTTTCAAATGTGGCCACTAACAGATTCCACGGTCCTGAACTGAGCCCTGTGTACAAAAGCAGTTGAGTTAGAAGTGTTCACATCATTTCTTTTCATTGACGTACTAGTACACATTGTGAAAATACCCCACTACAGGTAAAAGTTGTGCATTCAAAACCTTACTTTTAAGTAAAAATGTGTATTATCAATATTCATTGGGCAGTAAAATGGTGTCAGTCAGCGTTTTGCTGTTATATTTGATGTTTTTGGATTCATCTTACTGCTGCATTCATGTGTATGTTGTATTTCATTGCTGGACATGTTGAAGGTTGAGCTCATTTGAACTACTTTATAGTATTTGAGTGACTCCATCCAGGCAGATTTATGACAAACCTCTAAATCTCTCTAAAGTGACGTAAAAGTCGCATGAATTCTTATTTGACTGTTCAGACTGAGGGTCACGTTGCAAATGATCAGATCAGTGTCTGATTGAGGACCAAATCAAAATTGAAAAGATCTGACTCCATGTGATTTGTGCTGTTCATACTGTCATGAAATAAACAGATCTGAGTCGGATATGAGCCAAAAGATCAGAGTTGGACCATTTTTGCCTGCAGTGTGAATGTAGTTTGAGAGATGGGTTTTTTTGATGAAATGATGTTTTGTGTGTATATTTATGTTATCTTTGTTTTGTTTGTTCTTTCTTTTCCTTTCTCTTTGTACATCATGTTTTGTTAAATCGGACGAATGGAAATACTGGACTTGTAAATCATACTACACATTTCCACTAATAAATCAAAAAAGAGATACATGAATAAAGTTATTGTTATTAACAACAGACAAGAATAACAGTAGTGACGAAAAGTAAATAGTGGACGTACATGTTTGAGATTAGTAAATGTGGTTGACGCTCCTAGATTGTATTTTCATATATTGTGTAATCTAGATACCATTCTCATAAATTACACCCAAACAGTCCCAAAATGAATCTTAGACCTGATCATTGCAGAAAACTGGGGCCCTGCCCAGCAGAACTCTAGACATGAGCCAAATTCACATCTTTTCCAGCATCTGTCGTGGTTTGGTTATCTCACACAGCTGAAGGTTTTTTTTTCCCTGCTGTGTCTTCCCTAAAAATAACATCAAATTCATCATCATCCATTATTAGCATCTGTATTCAGCTCCATCCTCATCAGAAACGTCACCACAGTAACCAGCATCATCCCTCTCTCTGTGTTACCATGTATTGAGTCATTTCTTTTTTATTCTTAGCTGAATGAAAGTATTCTTATGCAACCATTCTCTGGCCATTCAACACATGTACACGCAGGGCAGGCAGGATCTTAACAAATATATGCAGGCTTAAATGTGGTCTGCATCTCTGTGCTATACTGTCAAACACACACTCTGAAGCTTAATCACAGGATTTACACGATCCCTCTCTTTTTCCCTTACACACACACACACATATTGGTCTGGCTGGCAAAGGAAGTTGAATTACATCCATATATAAATATTTTCACATATAGATGATTCACAGCTCCCTTTCCTCATCATGATAGCTCCCCTCTCCAATCACGAGACACAACAACAAACATCACAAGTGGAGGGAGAGATGTGGAGAAGCGCAGATCCAGATGGAGGATTAACCATGGCATTTGCTACAGGAATCGGGCTTTTCTGCGTCACGCGGGCGTCATTATTATTAGTGTATAGTCTGCATCTCTTCTCCGCCTCGGCTCGAGTCAGGAAGGGGTGGCAGGAGGGCTTGCCGTCGGTCCGCAGATTGGTGCGCAACGCCATTACAGACCACCCTACTCTTGCTTAGTTCATTCATAAATACCAGAGGATCGCCATCTCGCAGCGGTGCCATCATTTCGCAGTCGCAGCACCCCCCCCACA
>JAPQRN010000016.1:7552789-7568694 GCA_037367275.1 Coranthus polyacanthus
CCCCGACACCCACCCTCCTCCTCCTCCACCTCCTTTACTCTTCAAAGCAATATGATAATCCCAACACCCTCATATCTCTGCCCTCTCTCTCTCTCCTGCTGACTGCCAATATGGCTGTGCGGGAATAGGCTATACATGCGATCCAACACGACCGTGCTTATTTTAAAACACCCATCTTGAAAAGGAGCCGGCGTGGAAGCGTTTAAAACAACAGTACGTGAAGAAAATTAGGTTTCTACGCCGTATCGGGCCCGTTGTACGGCAGGAATCGTGTGCGCACAAACAGTCAGTCAGTCAGCCAGGCAGGCAGAAGGACCGCTGTTACGCCACTGAATACCCAAACCCTCCCGTGTAAAGATGTGGAGGATGAGCAGCATCTTCATACCTGTTCGTGAAGTGTAGCTATAGCTCCGCTTCAGGCTTATGTCCTTGGTTTAGACGGATGAAAGACAAACGCCGAAAGCGTCTTAAAGCATTTTTTACGCGGTTCATGTAGAGCTCATGTCGTCCGATTTCCAACACCACCACAGCAGACTCTCTCTCTCTCTCCCTCTCTCTCTCTCTCCCTCTCTCTTTCTCGCAGATAGGACGTGGGAGGTGCTATGCCCTCTCCCTTCTCTGTCCACACTTGATTTTTCTTTAGTTCATACACTTCCTAGTGGTTGGATGCCAGCAAGATAGACTATTTTAAACAGGCTTTCTCGAAAAAAAAAAATCTTTATTATTTCCTGAATTGAATCAATCACATTTAAATAGTACCAGATGGTTGCAACCAGATCTCTAGTAGCAGACAGGAATTTTGACCTATACAGCTTCAGAAATTAAATCATAGCTTCAACTGCTGAAATATCGTTTTGGGATTAAGCACGCAGGCTTATTTAATTTATTTAGACACTTAACCCTTCTTTAGACATAATTAATGGTGATAAAAACCATTCAAAAACAAAAAAATAAATAAATCAAAAACAGTCTGATGTTAAGGAGCTGAGATTGTGTACAATCGAATCAAAGATCCAGTTTCAGCACCACGGACAGCAGCCTCAGTGAATTTCAGTACCTTGGACAGAGTCTGGCACCGGGACAAACAAACTCAGCAGTACTGTATGTAGAAGACGTTACATGTATGGATCACTTGAAAGACCAAACGGCATGTGTAAGGAGTGGGAGGAATGGACGAGATGACAAGGTCGATAAATACAGGAAGTGTACCTGCCCAGTTTGATGACGGCCCGTTCTCATGCGTACCCCTTAAACTGGATAAATGTTGGCATTTTGGCTAAAAGAAAAATCGTAACTGTGAGTAAACGTTTTGCCGGTCCTAATAATAAATACTTATGGTCGAGTCAGATCACCAGGCCTTGTTGTTTTGAGCTGTGCTTGACTGTACGTGACGGACTCACTACATGACTCACCAAGCAGAGAGAGAGAGAGAGAGAGAGAGAGAGAGAGAGAGACGGCCTTGTGTTTGTCCCCCTCTGTCGGCGAGCAGAGGACCTGCAGCTGAGCAGACTGTGTGGTGATGGTCAGATGAGCACACGGGGTGATCACAAGTAGGATTGATTGATTGAGTGAAGGGGGATCATGAGCAGAAGATCAAGGAGGAGCAGGATAATGTCGGGTCAAGGGGGAGAGGGAGATTTGAAATAATGATTTGTGTTTGAAAAATATGAGATATTAAAGGTCCAATGTGTAAGATTTGGGGGGGGTTCGTGATGATCTAATTGCAGAAAAGGAATATAATATTCAGAATTATGTTTTCATTAGTGCATAATTTGAAAATGAATGTTGGGCTGCAGTATTTTGACAGTGGCTCCAAACAGACTTTCAGTTCTTTTTTCCATTTTTTCCAGCTTTAAGGTGCATTACCATCACCTCCTATGTCTGAGTGTGGACCTGAGTTAATATCCCCTTAACTAAAAAGCCCAGAATGGACAAAACAACACTGAGGCAGAGCTGAGGGCAAAGCGGTTCAATCTGCAACTTCACTACAAAATGTCACTGACCGTTACACACTGAACCTTTAAAATAGTGACTTGTGTTTGAAAAATACAAGATTTAAAGAGAACATATTGTACCCCTTTTAACAAGTTAATTATAAGACCAGAAGGACTCCAGCAAAAAAAAATAAAAAATTGACTTGAGAGAGAAGTTCAGTGTAAGTCTACAGGAGCCTTTTTGGAGCAGCATCTAGGGGCCGGCAGCGGTATTACAACTTTAAGATACTTTGGAGCCATGGTCCTTACCCCTCAGATACCACAAATATACAATATTCCAAACTGCTGTTTCAGACCCACTTATTTGAAAAGAGACATTTTGATATTTTAACATTGTTTTTAAAGCCCCCAGACCTTTTTTTTATAACGGAAAAGGAAATGAAAACCTTATTTTTCCACAATATGTCCTTGTTTAGACATGCTTCTATAAAACCCTCCTCTCTGTTTCTTGCTCATCTATGGCCCTAAGTCCAACACTCAATACAAGACCTTGGAACAAAATGCACCACAACACAATGCAATAATTGGTTTCTGTAATCATGTTCCTGGATTAGATCAATAACTCATCGGCCACCGGCAGCCGAGTGGATACATTAACCAATCCTGCAGACACATCTTCACAGCGGCCATTTCCAGATGGGTGCCTTCTTCTCTCCCCTTTGGCGGTGTGTGGCCACTGCACCGGCTCTGTCCACCATTTCCCATGTTATTACATCCAGTGCACGAACACAAAGGGCCCTCCGTTCAGAGCCTTTCAAGCGTGAACACAGAGCCAAACACAAATTAAGGTGTGGGTGGTTAGGCTGTTTGAATACCAGTAAATGCACTTCAGGATGATAGGTCAAAAGATCAAGTGGATAGGTTACGTAGGAAAGGAAATGTGAGTGGCATTAGCATTTTCTCTGTACTCCAAAGGGTAACAGCAGCAACAAAAGCATTCTCTGCTTTTTATACTTTAATATAATATCAGCTTGAAATCAAAATACTCTATAGATAATTTGGTAGTTACATTAGAATGTACTACTTCAATGCCTTTTTCTTTTTAAAACTTCTGTTCAGAGATGTTTGATGAACTGCAGTCATTTTAAATGAATAAATGCCAGTTTGAGAATGTGCTACTGACACAGAGCAATACATGTGGGCACTATTTAAAACTGCAGCAGATAAGGTTCATTAAAAAGAAAATATATTTATGTAGAACCAAATCCAAAGAGGTTATGGATCCAGAAATACAATTTCCTTTAGTTTCTCCTGCCATGAAAAACAATTACAAAAATCACTGGTGCGTGAACAGTGTAATTTGGACCAAATAAAATCCCATTTCCCCAATTTGCAAAGAATGACGCCGTTTGGAAAGTGACACTGCAGTAGAAAGTAGTTTAGAATGAGGCACAAACAAATGATTCTCCAGTTTATCAGGATTCCAGTTTTATTACTTCATTTTCAGATGATAAATTAAGACATTAAATAAGACAGAGGTCGTCCAGTTAGGACTTACAGAGTGAGAACCTTCCCAAAAGCTCAGACAGACATGAAATGTTTCTTGGTACATGTGAGAATAAGGCTCATTAATAAGGCTTTTAACAGCAAGAAGACAATAACATGTAAAAGTTCCAGTTTTTGAGTTGGAACATGTTTTACCCTGATTCTCTAACCTCAAGTGTTCTCAGCTTCAGTTTGCTGTCACTAATGGCTCAATCAGTCACACTCTGAATAACATTAACTACACCACGAGTGCGACTGAAACCTGCAGACATTTCATTTTCCACCTGTTCTGTCACCCTACAGAAGAGAATACAAATCACAGAGTAAAAAGGTCACAGTTCCACTGATTGTCTTGGCAGTAGAGATGGCAGTAAACTGATGCGGCTCAAACAAACAAGCTTTTATTATTTATCTTCCAGGAGTGTGAAGCTTCAGTTCACCGCCTGATGGGGGTTGACCGTCATTCGTCATGGAAGGGGGAGGACAAACCAAAAGGTACACAACACGCACTCCACCACCCACCAAGCAGACACATCCACACAAAGCCTGTCCGTGTTCCTCACTGGTCCTTGTCGTGGTTGAGAGCCCGGTTAACAGCTGGTGGAATAAACACAGACAAAAAGACATTATGATTTGCTCAAAGTAAAAAATGGCATGAGGAGATATTATGTTTTTCAGTTTTCCATCTGTATGCTGTGACAAATACAGCGACTGCAGCACGTGGTGTTTGAGTCACAAATCTACACGCAACATGGCTAAATGCATTTTTCACAATTACGAACCTAATCGCATTCCTGACATTAGTTCCTGTTGTTGCCCAACGTACTTTAATTTGATGTCTCTGATAGATAGAATAGAATATTTAATTTCAGCTTTTCTTTATTTTACTACATTCACAGAGGGTCAAATATTTACATACACAGAAAATTGATCAAACTTCAGATTGGCTAATTGTCATTGTGAGTAGGTTGGGGTAGCCGCTCGTAGCCAGACCTCCACACTTCGTTAGCACTGGGCCAGATCTGGCTCCATGCACTATTGTTGTGGAATAGAGGTAAAAGGTCTCTGGGTTGTTTGGCTTCTTTAGACGAATCACACTCGATCATGGGCGGCGCTGAGCGCAGGACGTAGCGACTGCGCCTTTGCAAAATTTTGTCAGGAGAGAAGTTGTTTTGGTGGTAAGAAGAGTGACAATCCTGCCGCTGCGTAACTGAAATAGTCGCCCTTATTCCAGCAGAGTGCGTCCAGCGAGTCAGACCAGGTTGGGGGTGTACCTGTGGCTTTGTTTTAGGATCTCCATTCAGACTAGGGCTGCACAATCTGGTGAAAGTCATGTTGTGATTTTTATGAACAATATTAAGATAAATAAATGGTATGTTAATAAATGTTTTGGCTCGTTGGCTCCATTTTACCTTGTCTACACACCAGATAGGCATAAACTGCACAAGCTTCACTGCTGAAGACAAATGAAAGGTCATTTCTTTATTATAGGTGTAGATAATGAGCAGTTTGCACATAAACAGAATAGGTCGGCACATTCACACATGCTCATTGTCATTTCATTAAATTGCAGTGTGTTGCAATTGTATAATTGCATGGTCTGACATTGTGATTTGATTAATTGTGCAGCTTTAATTCAGACTTTGTTCCTTTTGCTTGTCATCATTGGAAAATCAAAAGAAATTAACAAAGACTTTAGGAAAAAAAATACTCACTTCTACAAGTCTGGTTTCTCCTTGTGAGAAATGTTCCTATGTAAAAAGGTACCATGTAGATAAATATAAACAGCACAGGCCACACAGCCATCGAATCGTTCAGGAAGGAGACTGTTCTGACTCCCAGAGATGAACGTATTTAGGTTCAAAAGCATCCCAGGACAACAGTCAAGGAAGTGGTAAAGACTGTGGAGGTAAATGGTCCAAAAATATCTCCATCCACAGTAAAGAGAGTGCTGTGTGGTCAGAGTCTGAAAGGCTGCTCCCCAAGAAGGAAGCCCCTACTCTGAAACCATGAATAATAAAAAAAAAAAAAGAAAGTCTAGAAAAAGGAAAGTTTGCAAATGATCACTCTTACCTTTTCAAGGAACCTTCCATGGTCACATGAGACAAAGATAGAACTGTTTTTGCATTGAATTTATTTACACATGTATATATATATAAAAAAAAAATAGACAAAGATACAATATATTATTTACAAGGGAATGTGGAGGAGAATTGCCTAAAAACCTTCAGAGGGCATACACAAGTGGCATTCTCCAGGTAACATATTTCATAAAATAATTACATGAACGTAGAATACACGAGTATATGTATGTGTCAATGATTCTAGACACAGTAACAAATTGTTAAGCATGATAATTGATAACAATACGTTCTACACTCACCCATCTGTTACAATTATACTGAATACACATGAATGATACACACCTACACATTCGTCACACACAGTCGTCAGGAACACACAGACGTACATTTACAATAGATCCATGCACAAAGACTAGCATAAGCAGACTAAGAGGTTTTCATAAGGCAAATAAGGCTTCTCATACAAAAGTACAAATGCAAAGGCAACTGAATCCAGTTCATATAGGCAGACCATATGGTAAGCATTGGTTAAAATACGTGATTTCAGCTGCTGTGAAGACAAATTTGAAAAAAAATGTAAAGGACCCTTTGTAGAATATGTTAAACTGAGATTGACAAGTACAGGAACGAGGTGGTCTAAGGAGACGAGCACTATGTGTGGAGTAAGTATGAAATCGAGGTCGACCGATGGCGGGTTTTAAAGGCCAATACAATAACAATTGTTTGAAGCAGATAGCCAAATAATCGGCCCGTATCACCCATATTAAAGAAATTCAACACTGTCAGTCGGAAACAACAATCTTTGACCCTTAACATGTAACATCAAACTCTTACTTCATGTCTACGTCAAAACAATAAATACCCAAAGAAATACACCAATAAATCTGGAACTGAATATCAAAATAAAAAATGTAAACCGTAAAAAATCTAAGCAGATTTTAAGTGCAATTCTTATGGTTTTTGAGCCACTATTTTCCCTCAAAATCAGTAATCCCAGTTGAGAAGGCAAATAATATATAATATTAGCTTTCGGCCACTATTGGCACCAACTTCTGCCAGTGCCGATAGTTTGTAAAATGTCCTATCGGTGCCTAATCTATGCTTAATCTATATATTTCTAGTATGAAATTGATTATTCAATGAAAATATATCATGAAAAGGAGGAGCTTCCTTTTAAAAAGGGACAATAAACAAATAAATCAGTCTGAAGATGGTTCACTTGGTAAACATTAAGGACACTTGAATGAAGACATAAAGGCTGAGATGAATGTCTACGATGTATACAACATATTATTCTTGATGCTCGCTTCTGAGGACAGCATATAAGCTAAAGTTTGGTCAACTGTTTGTTCATAAAGATCAACGTTATGGATGGAGAAAGAAGGGTGAGACTTGTAACTCAAAGAACACCACCCCAACCATGAAGTACGGGGGTGGAGCATCGTGCTGTGGGCTCGTGTTTTGCTCCAGGGGGACTGGTGCACTTCATAAAACTGATGGCATTATTAAAGAAGGAGAATCATGTGGACATTTTGAAATTTCAGCAGCCAGGAAGCTAAAACTTGGACGCAAATGGATCTCTGAGCAGGACAAAGATCGTCATCATGCCTCCAAAATGGAAAACAGCCAACAAAGTCAACATTTTGGAGTGGGCATCACAAAGCCCTGAATTTAATCCAACAGAACATTTGCGGACTGAGCTGAACAAACAGGTTTGTGCAAGGAGGCCCACAAACCTGACTCAGCTGCACGAGTTCTGCTCGGAGGAACGGGCCAAAATTCCTGCAGAGCGTCGTACCAAGCTTGATTGAAGTTACACAATTTAAACGCAAACCCACCAAATATTAATAGTGTATGTAGTGTTTGACCCTCTGAGAATGTGTACAACACATAAAAGCTGGTATTAAAAATTCTCCACTTTTCTGAAATTCCACATCAAAATAAAGTAGCTGGGTTAACTGCAGTAACAGAAGAAGATATATTAAAATTAAATGCAAGGAAAAACTGAGTTTGAATGCATTTAGATAATGTTTATGTAAACGTCCGACCTCAGCTGTGCAGTATGTGGATGTGGTTGTAGTTGCATGTATACTGTAGTCTCACCCTCTTTTGTGACGGTGTCAGTCAGGTTCTTGGCCTTGGCGCCAAGATCGCTGACCATACTCTCCATGGTAGCCTGGTGCTTCAAGAAAAATGGCCGGATCACACGTTTGTACAAGATTTCAGAACCGTTCCATGTCACCGGAGCCATACACCAGATCAGGAACAAACACTGAGGAGACAACACAAGACACTTCTCAGACTCCATAATCTGGAATCATTTTTATCCCAAGTGACCTCTCTCTGGTCGTTCATTTCCAGAAAATACACTAAATCTGAAAGAATGTGAAGCATGTTGTCAATCATTAGAAAATGTGCTGTTAATTATCAATTAAACATGTCAATCAGTGAAAAGAAATCTAACGTTTGCCCGTTTTGGTTTTTGTTATGTCGTCTTTTAAACTGTCAGTGAACATGTTTGATTACAACTTCCTAAAACCCAAGACGATGCCAATAAATTATTTGTTTTCTCCAATTCAACACATTTGTACCTGATTCAACAAAAGGCTAGCTGAATGTTTTGACAAAAGAAAAAGCAAAGGACTAAAAGTGTTTTTATTCTTTGTCAAATAGTAGATGTTTAAGGCTTCTATGTTATTACACAAATACTCCACATGAGTGTGCTGTTTAAAGTTACAGTGTGCAGAGGGCCAGGCACATCCAACCTGGCGCGTGACTGTGGTTTCACAGTGAGAAATCACTGTGAAATTGTGGTTGGAAGATTATAGTGAGAAATAGCCGAGAGAAAAATAGTACAGATTAAAGTATAAAAGGACAGTACTAAATATCAGCCTACAAATACTAAACTCTACAAACATAAAGGTCAAACTACCTTGCCGGCGTAGTAAAATGGGAACCAGGAGAGAAAGATGTCAGAGAAGGACTCTATGATGCTGAAGAGCCCATAGACGACCCAGTAGGTCAGCCACTGTGTGTCGTCCTCCTTAACGTTGCTTTCTATGGCCTTGATGCTGAACAGACAAGAGGACAGGTTGGAAAATCAACAGCACACAAAGAGTGAAATCTTGACTCTGAACTGCTTTTTGAACACTAGTAGTACTGTCTAAAACAGTGGTTATCAGTATTTGGCTTTCCAAGTACCACCATTATGACTGAAGGTAAACTAGAGTTGCATAGACCCACTCAATTTAGCTACACACAGTTCACACAGGACACACATTTATTGCTCATTAAAATATTATTTATTGTTAGCTGTTTCCAGGCACAGCTATTGCTGCATAAAGGACACTGTAGTGTAAGTTTGGTCGTAAGATGCAGAGATGCAACTGTTTGATGGAGATGGTAACGGTTTCATTATGAAGAACATCAACACTGCAGCCTGGGCTCCTTTTCAGTCCTGCTTCATCTGAACCAGAACTTGACACAAGTCATATTTCATTGCTGTCTGAGCAGGTACTGTGGAGACTTCACCGAAGCTGATGGAATAGCTACTAGCACTTGTACTCGGTTCACTGTAAAAATGTTCCCTTCCTGACCCAAACTTTGCTTCTTAAATACAGAGTAGATCCAATCTGGAGCCACAGCCACAGTGTTTTTGAACTGTTATTTTAGCTACCGCCGCTTAGTATCTGGAAGTCGCAGTTTAGCTAGTAACTGATATCAAAACAGAGATATTACAGTAGAGGTTTTGCTAGCATTATGCGTTTTTAAATGTATTTTTATTCCATTTAAAAAAATATTTGGGATTCCTAAACCTGGGAGAGGACACGTACTATCAGTGGTACTTGTGCCACAATTTGAGAATCACAGATTATGAGAAACACGTCCCTGCTGGGCTGAATCTTTTGTTCTACCAGTGTGTAGCCATGTACAAGAATAACACAGAAATGACGTGAGCTGAAAGTGTGCCAGAAGTTCAAAAGGTGTATGTAAAAAGGTAGTGTCACAGACATTGTCAGACTGTTTTAGTATCCATTAAGGAATAAGCTTAAAAGTCACATCCCTTCATAATTACTATGCAGTTGTGAATGGATGTGCATAGTGACAAATATCTCTATGTATAATTATTATAGACTATGTTTAGTGCTCGCTGACTGGACAGAACAGGGCCATGACTGGGATTAGGATTACAATACATAAACCTGGGCTTTTCTAGTTGTAACAAGTAAAAATGTTTTACATTGCATTAAATACAATGAAGAAAAGAAATTTAAAAAAATATAAATAAACTTCATACATACGAGAAATATGCTGGGTAGATGAAGCCAATCAGGTTGCAAAGAAGTGAGGCTCCAAATCCAAACAGGAGATACACACCAACAAAACCCAGAACAGCTACAGAAAAAGAAGTACAAAAAAGTTGAGTTACATACACTTACTACAAACAAACACATTGAGTGCCACTTTGAAGAGCAAGTGTCTTTCAATTTGAAGAGTGAATTCATGAAACAGTTCAGATATTGAACTCAACCAAAGTACAAGTACAAATCAGTAAAAGGGTGTAGGACCAGATCTGCAATTATGAATATGATAAATAATAACTGATTAATCGGTTTGAGTAATTATTTTAAGAACAAAAGTCAGAATTCTGATTCCAGCTTTGTGGTTTCTTTCTTCCTCTGACAGTAAAGTGAATATCTTTAGGTGTCGAACCAAACAAGAGACGTTTTACAAACTGATCGACAATGAAAATATTCATTAGTTGCAGCCCTAGTTTATACCTCATCTTACTCCTTTTCAGACATTTATTGTCATGGACCTGGATAGTTATTTATACATTAAGAATTTGTTGCATGCGTTTACTGTTCATTTCTTGGATATTCTTGTTTTATTTATACGTCTTACGTATTTGTTACACGTTCAAAATAAATCACTTCTAATCTAAATTGAGAACAGGAGGGAGACAATAATGGAAGGATCAAGTTATCCATTTACTTAATAAACAAATGTAATTTCAAGGCCACGTGAACTTGTTGTCAACTTTGCGTGTCTGTTAGCAGGATATCAGGAGAGAACAACACCAGGATAAGGAGGAGCTCTAAACAAAAAGTCAAACACTGATATTTAAATCCAATAAGCTGGAGGGTTGACTTAGTTGAGGTGTTTAAGTCAGGGTGTTTCACGGGACCATGTGAGGTTTAGGTATAATCCATGTGAAACGTTCCACATGTATCACTGGCTTTACGTAACTCCAGAGGTTTCTGTAATAAAGACTCATTCTTTACAACACAAAGAATAACATTTCCTTTTAGATGCAAACAGGCATTTTCATATATTGTTTTCGCTGTGCTGAAAACAAAAATGGAGCTGAAATGGCCATCAAGTCTGAATCAGCTGAACTATATGCTGCTTGTTGTTAACAGCATTTTGGTGCATTGCTTAATCCCTCACAGGCTTTACACAGCGTGCCAGTAAAATGCAAGCTGTGTAAAGATGCTGACTTCACTGCAAACACACTGCAGTCGGACCAGCTATTTTATCCTGACAATTAATGCAGCCACTAATATTTACTGTCATACAAATTTAAGGCAAGACAAAAGGAATCAATGTCCCATGCATTAACAGCTGCTGGAGAACACAATGTAAGATGAACTCACTTGTTCATCTAAAATTCAACAACCACAGAGGACAAAAAGACCATAATGCAGACACACTAATATCCAAAGCACTAAAAGCCTTTGACACTGTTCTAACCACTGCCTGCTCTTTACATGTCATTTGTTTATTCTGGCTCATATACAAATATCCAGGCAGTTCCCAGCTCACTGTAGTGGAGCAAAACTGGAAGAACAGGACGACATGGAAGCCCCAAAACACACAGCTGCTCATATAAGCTGACACTAAACAGATCATAAACTGAAATTGACAAGATAAATACACACTAGAGTCAGGGATCGTTTTGTCTGTAACAATTACTTAAACGCATAAGAGGAAAAAGCAACTCCTGGCCTTTAATGAGAAACAATGGATCCATGTGATGTAATGCAGATTAGATTTTACAGCAGTAAATGAAAACACATGTGGAAAAGGTCACGGAATCCATTACGCAGTTGTGTCATTTTGTAGCGCATGACTCACACAACTCATTAAAAATACAGCGCTATAGTAGCTGGCAGTTTGCTTAAAATATGGAACTTCCAAGCAGATGTTCACTTAGTGAATTTGGCTGCACGTACACACATCAGATATGAGGCCTGAGTACTCTGGTCAGCACATTAGTCTTCACACTTCAGAGTCACAGGAGTCAGCATGAACTTGAGATGTTTCTCAGCTAAACAAACACCACTTGGTAACTGTGTTCGGCTGACTAGTCCAGACTGAGGCGAATTACAACATCATAATATGATGAGCCAATAGTTAAGAATTTGTTGGACGCAACCCATTATCAGTGAACACGTTTGCAACAAGCCTGCTGTGCGGCCAAAGTATCAGTATGAGTATTACCTCACTAATAACACCTGAACAATGCATATCTGCAAGCAGCACTACAGGTCAAGGTGCAGTAGCTGCTGTGTCTCATTTTACTATGTGAATACTAGAGACAAGTCCGGTGGCATTTTACATACTGCAGTAATTGTTTTACAAGCCTACGGTGGCGATAGTCTTACTGGGACAAAAACGTGGAAGTACTGTGAGCATGTGATGATTTTATTAACCCTAAAAGGGAACTGGTGCCGCAGGACTGATGAAGACCTGGGCTTTTACTCACAGATACTGGAGCAGGGTCGATGTATCAGCTGACAGTAGCTTATAATAGAAATATTACAGTAGTATGGCCAATAAGCACACTAAACACTAAGGACGAAGTGAAGATCTGGGCTGATACCGATACTTTAAATAACAATTTGACTGACAGCTGATGACGATATTATTTCTGTTTGTGTAAAAATAGGATAAATGTACTGCTCATCTTTGAATGAGCACAAATTCAACCATACATTTATGGCACAACAGTACTAGCCACTTCCTTTGGTGAACTGACATCTATTATTCTGATAGTTGAAAAATGTGTGCATCCCTAATTAAGACACAAGTAATGTTACAGTAATGTGAGTGTAATGTATAAAAATGATCTTCGTATTAGACCTACAACAATTGATTAGTTGCCAACTATTAAATTAACTATCTCAATACTCAATTTATCAGTTTGAGTAATTGTTTTAATTGTTAAATGTGAACATTTTCTGTTTTTTTTACTCTCTCTGCCTGTAAACTGAATATCTTTATCTTAACATTTTGCCATTTTGGGCTCTGAAAAATACCGAATGACATTTAATAGACCAAACAATTAATCAAGTCAAGAAAATAGTTATTATTATGATAGTATAATTATACATTGATTAATCTGCAGCAAAAGGACATTTTTAAAACTACTGGTATCGCCACAACTTGGCTCTGATTGTGAGGCATTGTTAAGAGCCTGATCTCAACTGAAAATAGCAAATAATAGGTGAAAAAATAACAATCACTCCCACGTACATTTTTTACAGGTTGATGTTCAGTTGCACATTTATTTAGCTGTGAAAGACAAAGATAAGAAGAAGAAGAAGAAGAAGACTGCTGGGTGTGATATCAGCTGATGAATCATCTATCGGCTTTGTCCTGCCCCAAACGTGGCCTTTAAAAATCCACTGTTGGTCGACCTATGCTTTAAACTTTAAAGTGTCCCATGTTTACACTTGGTATTTTGTAAACCAATATTTATGTTAGGCTTGTCTGCAGTTTTGTTTGCTGACTACAGTTCAGACAGTTCTGTTTGGTTTGGAGATTTTTGACCACGTTCACATTTTAGTTGTATTCTATTGTTTGCAACTTTAGTTGAAAAGTGTTTTCTAGTTACCTTTTTATATTTTATACATTAATGTTTTACATTTTAAATACTTAATTGAACATTTTTCTAAAGTAAAAGAGTTATTACAATTACTCCTAAGTACTAAAATATTGTAATAATAAATAAGTCTTTCCATGTGGTCACTTTATATGAACTACTTATTCGTTTAAGTTACAGAAGCTGTGCTATATTGTGATATGTATCATCATCTGGATATGAATTTTCTAAGGCTGCAACAAACGTTTATTTTCATTGTCACTTAATCTGTCAATTACGTTCTCAAATAATGAACCGTTTGGTTGTTAAATTGGTGAAAAAGTGATTCCCAAAGACGTCCTCAAATGTCTTGTTTAGTCCACACCTAAAGATATTCAGTTTATTGTCATAGAGAAGGTTAGAAACTGGAAAATATTACAATTTAAGAAGCTGGAGTCAATGAATTTTGCCCTTTTTCTTAAAAATTACTCAAACCAATATTCAGTTATCAAAACACTTAGATTTTGATTAATCGATTCCTCATTGCAGCTCTAGACATGTCCTATATGGAGGGTATATTGAGATTCTGGTCATAATCCACAGCCCGACATCCAGAGGGTTTCACATTCTCTGTGACCCTTAAATTGGATGTTTAATTGCATGGGTTTGTTAGGTCTGAACAAAGATCTATAGAGATCAATTCTGACCTAAAGCCAGTGGGTTTAGAAGTAGGTCACCCTGGCTCCCATGCTTCCTGCAGCCAAATGTTATGGCAGAGAAAATACAGACATACGTGACTTTTTATTGATGGCTGCTATGTAAAGCGGTGTCTTAACTCCAGAAATCTAATTAGGAGCTGCCTGCACTTGAATAACCAGTCATCCTAGAATCTCCGACCATCTTGTCTCCTACTGGATATTTGAGGGTGTGATAAAAATACCCCGGGGGGACCAGCTGGGGTGGGTACTGGGATATAAGTGGCAGTTCATTGAGCAGCAGTATTTTGAAATAGGTGAGCGGAGGAGGATTAAATACCAACTCTAATCTTGTAAAGTAGTAATAAAGGTCTGAGCTGGATGAACTTTGGTATTCGAGCTTGAGCGGGGTAATAAAATGCGGCAGCGGTGCCACGGGATATGAAACTAAAAAGTCTAGAGGCTACTGAAGCAGCAGTTTTATCGCAAGTCTGCCAACTGCACTTTGAGTTGTGACTCAACGCTACAAGCTAGCGACCTAACGGACGCTAAAACGCGAAGAAAACCGAGTCTAACTTGTTTTAATGGGAGACGTTAAAGACTTAGACAAGTTCGCCGTTGTCGCCATTGTGTTAAAAGCACACTCAGACAGTTTAAAAAGTGTAGTTGCGTCTTCTTTGACATACCCAAGGTGATATACTCTCTCTTCACTCCCGTTTTTTGTTCCAGCGTTGCCAGCTGATCTGTCACAAAGTTCTTCTCATGGAGCAGAGTCACGAAGCGCTCCTTCAACTGACTCATTTTCGGGCCCTTTGAGTCTGCGGTCGGTAGGAGAGAGCTCAAATGTTACAGTGAAGTAGTGTGAAGGATATGAGGTTTTAAAAAGAAGTTATTTTACTAACCTCCTCTTAATAATTCGCCCGAGAGCTGGCTGCTGGATGGTTGGCTGCTGACTCCTCAGCAAGTCGCGGCGTCAGTGGGAGGAGTTTGAGAAGACGCCCACTGACCAATCAGAGAGCTCTGCTGAGTAACGTTCACTGCCGCTGCTTGAAAACGGTTTGTGGTGTTTAGTGACACAGGTGAGGGACGGACCTGCGGGAAACAGGGACCCCATGAGCGCTTTTAAAACAGAAAGGTACACTCATACACAGAGGTCCTTACAGCTGTAAGTTACATTAATATAAAGTACAGTTAAATGGTTTTACAGTTTAGATAAAGAAGCCTAGCTTAGCCTAACATCCTATCAACGTAGCCTGCACATACATTAAAAACTGAAATCTGTGATCTGTTAATTCATTTGAACCTTTATTTAACAAACAAAAGTACAAAATAAAGCATCTTCGGTGTTATCACAGAGCAAATATACAATTTTGACTTTGATGCCTGCAGCACACTCAAAAAAAGGCTTGGACACTGTTACATTGTCTGTTCTTGTCCCATTCTGACCCAGTTCATTGTGTCTGATTCTCCTCTTCATGATGTCCATACATTTTCCAAAGGAGACAGATGTGGACTGTCAAAGCCACGCTGTTGTAACTCATGCAGAATGAGGCCTGGCATCGTCCTGCAGAAATAACCACAGACTTCCTGGGAAGAGATGTCAGCTTGATGTATCTAAAACTCAGAAAAGTGTACTCATACAAAGAAAGGTTTAAGTAAAATCAATACTGTTATGTGTCCCAACCTGGGCATACATAAAACCTAATGTACAGTAGTGGGTGGTTTTAGTCTGGACCGGATCGAGGAGCAGGTGTGTGTGTGTGTGTGTCTGTGTGTGTGT
>JAPQRN010000016.1:7588769-7611818 GCA_037367275.1 Coranthus polyacanthus
AATTTTATAAAAAAAAAAAAAAAAAAGATATAATATATATATATATATATGTATATATATATATATATTTAAAAAAAAAAGATGACAGACGAGCATGTTATGAAATATTGCACAAAGTTAAGGATTGTGACACAAAAATAAGAGGAATCCTACATTTAAAAAAAACAAAAAGAAAAAAAAATTAAAAAAGGACTTTAAAACCGTATTCTGAAGCTTGTGATGGGAATACTCCTCTAAGAGGGGACACACTCTTAATATGCATTTTGTGATGCATCGGGGGGAATTATTGCTGGGGGGGGGGGGACAAAAAACATGTACTGATCCCACAAATCAGGTGCTCCAACACAAAGAGAGGCTCCTGCTTTCTTTGCGGTCGGGTTAAAACAGGAACAATTGCCGTGTCAATGTTAACATTTCACATTTTAACCACCTCACAGGATAAGCAGTTAGTTCAGCACGATAACAAACAAAATGCTGTGATATGCCAGTGATAAAGTATGTGTTTCACAGAGCAAAGCTGGGACAAAGCTACATCTAAACTTTCAACGTCCTCTTCAGTTAGAAAGTAACCTCTGTTAAACTTCACAACGATAGATCTGGGTCTAAAAGCTTCAACTGAACACTCCGGAGTCGACTGCAGTGTAGAAATTTCAAACACGGCTGATTCCCAACAAATCTGGCACCACTCGGGACATTGACACACTACACCGAGTCATTAAAGTCAGTCGAAATGTAATAATCCTCCATAAACAACTAGGTCTTTAAGAAGCAGATAAACGATCTCGACATTTGACTCTCCACATCTTAAAAGACGAAACACGAGTGTCTGTATAAAGGTTAAATAGTCTTACCTCAGCTAAAATTGGTCCATACGCTCATCTCAACTCGAACTACGTCTACGCTAAAACCCTTTTGTAACAGCCTGTTTTGTTAGTAAAGAGGTCCGACTGCGGATGTTTTATCTGGACTGCTGATTTGCTATGAGAAAAAAGAACAAAAGAACAAAACTCCAAATCAAACCTAAGTAAAGAAAAAAAGAAACAAACCAAACAAAACTTTGATCAAAATGAAATAAAATTTAATGGTTTATGTTCAAAGTGAAAACAACCAAAAACAAAAGAAAGGAAAACTAAACTGAAATCATTAACAAAGGCAATTAATTTCTTTTCTTTTCAAACTTGAGATAAGCACTCATTAAAACAAGTTTGCAACTTACACTGGAACAAATAAAAGCCTATGCCTCTAGAAAGAAAGAAAGAAAGAAAGAAATAAAGAAAGAAAGAAATAAAGAAAGAAAGAAAAAAATAAACTGTTCCAAACAAAACAAATTAACTCAAAATGAAACAAAAATAAAACAGCAAACTGAGCCAGAGTGAAATCGCTCTCAGTCAGTGTCAGATAGAACTTGAGTACCTCTACACACACACAAAAAAAAAAATAATAATAATATTTTGCTCTTCCGGGGGTATAAGATCGAAATTCTCCCTGCTTTTGGTCCATCTTAACTCCCTACTCATTGACTGGAGGTCGTTATCCTCTGAAATACAACTTCTATTAATGAAAAGCCACTTTACACAAGGTTGACAAACAGTTTCCCTCCGGAGATTACCATGTTTTAAACTGGTAGGAGGGTGAGTAAAAGTCATAGATTCACATCAAAAAGACTGATATTCATATTTACCGAAAACACACTTCTTAAAAGTGCTTTACTCTTAGATTGACTCAAAACAGCAAGTGGTACTGTAGGTCTATACGTCTACTAAATGATAATTTAAGGCATCTATTTCTACATGAGAAGGATCCTCGACAGCTTTGTTTAGACTTTAAATTCCCATAAAATCTCTGACTTTAAGAACAATTTACAGGTTTATCTGTCTTTTCAGTGCACTGCTAAGAACCATTTGCCAGCCAAACCTGCTCGGTCCTGCCTTATTTATCTAGAACCCACAGTTGTACATACACAATTCAATTTTTATTTTTTCTCATTTTATTTTAGAAAAAAAAAAAAAAGTTAACTCAGGAATATCTTGGGATTTTTGCCCTCTCCATTCCCTCCCTAAAAATTAACTACTGAGTGTCCTCAAACCCCACGCATGGGAAAACAAAACAAACAAAACAAAAAAAGATTGTGTCTAGACACTGTTTTAGACAAGTACAAAGGTGCAGAAGATTGAACATCTCGAACTCAGAATACACTAAACCCCAAACTGATAGCGCCACACTTTGCAAACTTCTACTTCTGCAATAAAAGCCTGGCGCTGGTTGTTTCCCTCCACTTTACACTCGATTGTCCGACTTTCACTACTTGTGGCCCTTGCTGGTCTTGAAGGACACTTGCAGTATCTTGTCTCCGAGCCGGTAGCCGTTAAGGCTCGCGATGGCCATGGCCGCCTCCTCGTAGTTCGTCATGGTGACAAAGCCGAAGCCCTTGCACTTGTTGGTGTTGAAGTCGCGGATCACCTTGACGTTGGTGACAGCGCCGAAGGGGCCGAACATCTGCCAGAGGATGCTCTCGTCTGCGTCTTGGCCCAAGTTGTAGATGAAGATACACCAGCCAGAGGTGGAGTTCCCGGGGACACCGACACCTCCCATTCCACCCATGTGATCAACACCCATCGGAGAGAACCTGCAAATGACAAACTTCGATTGACGGACTGAGACTAATTTATGCTTAAAGTAAGGCCATGGTCAGACCTGGCATTAACATGAAGTTTTTGTTATCTGATCACAAGTGGACAGCTCTAATGCCAGGTGTTAAAAACGCATTGAGATCCGATCCCTAAGACTAGGCGATTTAAAGGCGGTCTGGGACACTTAACGCAAATGTATCCTGGACCACACTGAAGGATCGGCTACTCAGCTCTCGTTCTCACTCAAACAGTGTCACATTGAAGCATTTTAAAAAGAAGTTGACAGATAGTGGATTTTTAAAGGCTGTATAAATCACCCCCACCACTCCCAAAACATTTTTGTATTAACCAACTCAACTCATGCACTGAGTAACGGGCAAGAAAGCATGCCATCTTATAGGTTGTTGGTAGAATAGAGCAGCACAAAACCAAGTGAACTGACATACTTAGAGATCTGATCAAATCACGAAAAAGTATGTTAAATGCAGGTCTGATCAGGGCCTGTATAAGAACAGATCGGAGCATCTCTCACCTGAACCGTTGTGCCTGGTGGTGTAAGGGTCCTCCGAAGCGTCTGGACTGGTTGTGGTAGAGCTGTGAAATAAGCTGCGTGTTCTTCACCTGGTTGGGGTTGGCAGCAAATTTCACTGTGATTGGCTCTGAGGCTCCAGGGGGTTTTTGGCCATTTAGATTTTTGACAGCTTCCTCTGCCTCTGCCCGCTTGTCAAACCGGATAAAAGCAACTCCACGAGACGCACCTAGATATGAGGGGGCAGATGGTGAGCACATACGGCGACTACATGCATATGAAATGCAGCTGGTGTTTGTATCCAGGCAGCAAATCATAAATCAATTGTGGTGTCTGGTGAATATTTTTAAAAGTAAGGAAGTCATTCACCTGTCGTGCCTGTACCCTGATCAACAAGTACCCGGGAGTTAATGATACGTCCATAACGTGAGAACATGTCCTCCACGTCCTTTTGGGTCATGGACTTAGGCAGGCCGCTGATATAAAGGTTGGCATCCTTTATTGTATCAGAGCTGGGCCGTGCATATGAAACCTGGCGACAGGAAGCAACAACAGCATGAGCAACACTCATATGATACATGTGTAAGAAAAACAGAATGGCATCTGTTAAAAAAATTTGAGCAATTAACTATCAAACGGAAGTCATTTAATAATAGTTTTGATGTACAAAGGAAAATATTTCAGGATAAACCTCATCCATTTGAACACTTAAAACATACAATTTTTAAGGCAATTAAATGCTCTGTATGCGTTTTTCCTATAAGCAAACTGACACACGTGTGGTCTAGGTATTAAGTCTTCAATCTCAGCAAAAATGAGTGGAGTCAGAAGCATAGGAAACATTACAGCAACGAAAAAATAAAATAAAACTGATCAGAAGGCAATTTCTGGGAATTAAATACATGGAGTACATTGAAACCAACAGAATGTGTCAAATAAAATAAGTAAAATTAAAGTCAAACTCAACAGACATGTCAGATAGGGCAGTAAGTGAGCTGTGAAAGCAGTATCACTTCCTCGGGCTGACATGTACTAGCTAGTTAGCGGACAGCACAGGAGCCACAGGAGAAGTTATATGACATGACATCTTTGCTTTGAGAATTGTAGAACACCTTATTGCACGTTACCTTGATAGTTTTGGACTGTAGCCTTAGTCCATTCAGTGTACTGATAGCTCTGTCTGCATCACTAGGGTTAAGATAGTTAACAAATCCGTACCCTAAACTGTGGCCTAGAGAAAAAAAAAGGAAAACAATAAAATAAAACAAAAAAACGTTGTATAGTTCAAAAAAATCTGCAAACAAATAAATATTTTAAAACAAAAACAAATCTTAACATTGCATGCTACTCTAAACAAACAAATAAAGAAGCTATCGACAGTTAAATAGGGTTGGAATAAACAAAACAAGTCTACTGGGTTGGAAAGTTTCTGGAAAACTAATACCCAACTCAAGCAAAAAACTCATTTGGGATATATTTAAAATAAAAATTATATAATAAAGTCACTAAGGACCCAGGAAACGGCCCATGTGTAGATATCCTGCTAGTTAAGACGAAGTCGTTTTATAAAGTCAAACTATAGGAGATTTATAGGAGAAATTACGAAGTCACAAAGTTGGCCCACTGATTGCCACCTTAACATGATTCCTTTTCCATTTAAACAAAGTCTTGTGTTTAAGCGTCCATCTGGCCTGCCACAGTGTTATCGCTTCAGAATGCAGCCTACCTGCGACTTTGTCTCGGATCAGCTTGGCCGACTCCACCTCTCCGATGCTGCTGAAGAGGCTCCGCAGCTCGTCCTGCGTCATGCTCTGAGGCAGGTAGTTCACAATCAGGTTGGTCTTGGCGTCCTTCCCCTCCTCCCCGGCCATGTGGTCTTCATAACCGTTTGACATGTCATACACCTCCTGTTGGTCAGCCAGGTGAGCCGAAAAACAACGACAAATAAGCACATCGAGTATAAACAGAACGAGAGCTGACACGACTACACTTCACTACTTCATATACCATAATAAACTCAATATTTTGATTTTTGACTGTCAATTTGAAAATTAATCCTTAGGCTTTTGGACATTATAATGGGAATTCCACTATTGTCTGATATGTTATATATCAGTGATCAACCGGCGGCCAGCAGGCCACGTTCAGCCTGCCCGCAGAATATTAATTCATTCATAAAATGTGAGGAAAAAAAATATTGTATTTAGGATATGTGACATTTTTTTTCTTCCTATATTGAAGTAATCCTAAAAACAAAACTAAAAATGGAGCAATTTAGAATCATTCATCAACCCCAGATATGTGCATTAAACCCAGAGGCTATAAATCCATTGTCAGCTTATTATTAGCGAGTCGCCAACACAACCCACTACAAGCTTTGTCCACCAACCACAACACTGCATAACAGCATCAAAAACAGTTACATTTTATTAATATTTCCTTCCCATCAGCTGCATTCTGCAATTCGTTTTCTGTAATTAAAGATTTAAACTATCACTTCCCATTTCCTGTTTTTTTTTTTTTTTTTTTTTTTTAAATCAGAAGTGTGCCCTAAGTTACAAAAGACTGAGATCCAAAAGACTCTCAACCCATCACTTCAACAAGCAACTACAAGATGAGAAATGCAAAAGGAGATCAATTGAAAATGCATTGGGATACTTTCAGAAGGACAGGGCTATCCAACTAAAAAGTTTAACCTGAATCAAGTCAGACTGTATAATCTGATAAATACTTAAAACTGTCCAAGCTTCATTGACCTCACTTCTACCGTGCCACCTCAGCCAACCCTATTACATCACTCCAAATTCCCAAAACATTAAACAAACTCATAGAATTATCAGTATATACATACGCATGTGATGACTTTTAAACTGTACATGGATATCAATGTAGTGATTCAAATTCAAGACCATGTTACATATTGTAAAGCAGCTTAATAACTATTTCATCCCACATTACAGTCCTGGTTACATGTCAGTCTACAGTCTAGTTTGATAACAAGTGTAATGGGTGTGAGATTTGTACAACTTCAGTGACTCAAGGTAAAAAAAAAAGAAGGTGCATTTCATGTTTTTTTTGTTTTGCTTTTGCTGTTCTACAGAGATTGTCCTGGTGACACACAGTAGCTAGTGACTGAAATGGGATCGGTCTTGAAAGGGGAAACAGTCCAGCAGCCAACCTGACAGACTTCCATTCATGCAAAAGAAGGGTTGTGATTGTGTATTCTGGAGGGTAAGATGCACAGTCACAGAGGATGAATGAGAGTCCTGTATTAAACCAGCAAGCATAGGCAAAATTTTGAGAGAGCTGCTACACGTGTGTTTCATTTCCCTTTGTGCCATCTTTCTATTAAAGAATATTAACACATCCCAATGTGTACGTTAGTGACACATTTTATGCCAATTAAGCACATTTTCAGTCAAATGAAACTTGGTTTACAGGCTAAAGTCTGCACAAAGCCTCTCATCAAAGACAGATTTCTTAAGACATTCAACTGTGATTGTTTTAAGAATTTAATTTAAGAATTAACTATTCTATTCACTGTTGACAGCCTGGGCAATAAAACCCATCTCAAAATCAGGTTTGTGATCAAATGTATATTAATAACAGTGATAAGCTTTAGATATTTACTCAATATGGATATCTCTAACAGCCCATCACAAAGAAGAAATAATGACACCCACAAAACATATGGATAGATTTTCTGTTTGTAAAGTAAATCTCAGAAGGCCATTTAGTACAATGTAATCATGTAGTAAAAAACTGCTGAGTCTGTACTGCATTGTGGTTTCATTTACAGACATAATGCTTTTGTTCCTGCTGCACTTTCACACAGGAAATGGGGATGCATTCAGTGCACTTCATAAAATCTGAAATCTCCAGTGCATCCATGGGCAAAACATGTGGGCAGGTGCCTAAATACACAGTCTAGTCTAAGTTTACCCATTGAACCTTCTTTCTTCAGCTTTTATCTATTATCAGGATACTCTTCCTGGCAGCATAATAAAATTACATCACAAATATCCATATTGATAAATATGGGAAAAAAATATTGTGATCTTATTTTCTGCCATATTGCCCAGCCCAAAAATATGTGTCCATTCTGTCAATATTAGGTTGATGTCACATGCTTAAAATCATAGCTGGGATCTCATACTCACTTTCATGTACTTTGTGTGTCCTCTACGAACTGCCATGAAGACACTTCACTGCTCTGGAAGCTGAGGGGAGATAAACATCAGTCAATCAACTCAAGGTGGTGTGGCTTAGAAAATGTAGCAATAAGCAAACACACTGTCTGAAGAGCCTGACATTTAATTAAATAAATACATGACAACATCAAGATGTATGACAAATTTGTTCTTTAGGTTTTAATAAGAAAAAGCTTTAAAGAGAGGACACGATGCAATGTTAGTTAAATGGCCTAAAGGGCTCTCCCAGGTAAATCAAGTGTCTCGTTCAGTGCTGATGACATACACAACAAAGTAGTCATGTAATATCATGTCTCTTGGACTTCTGTAGAACATGTTTTACTATTGAAAAATAGCCAGTAAACTCTGAGTCTGACAGTTTATGTCGGCTTTTTGGTTGAAATAATTTTAGTTAGTAAAAAAGGTGGTCAGTTTGGTGCAGTGGTCAACAAACAAACAAAACGTGCTCATGTGTGTAGGAAAAGCTGAGCACATCAGCTTTTCATTTGCAGTACAGTTTGCTAGTCTGAAGGCCACATTAAATCTTGCTGATGTAACAGCAGCATGAGCCTGGTAAACAAAAATGGTGGGAACCTTTGTCTGTACTGTATGCCCTAGACAATGCTGGAGTTTAACCACCAAGACTAGCTTTCTTCTTCTAGTAAGATGAATATGTATAACTCAAGCACTGTATTTGTGATGGAGAAAGTATGACTATGTTGAAGGTTATGGTTATGTAGTGAGCCCGGATTCAGTGTGCGCAATATGAATGAGTGAATATGACTGAGAAGCAACGTGTAAATATATGGTTACAATTTGAGCCTCTCTCTCGGGATAAGCGACATGTTTCTAGTGTCTTTTAAACGCAACTCAAGGACGTTAAAACCATGCCATACGGGCTATTTCTCCTATTCTTTATTGGTAAAGAACCGGAGCATCTCCGACTTTGCCGGTGGCTCGACGTTAACGTCGCAGCAAGGCCAGTGAAGATGGCATTTCTGCTGCTAACTGCTCAACTCTGTCTTTAGGAAGTCTCATCAAGCCTGTCTAGTTACGCATAGTTTCCTTTAATTTCAGCCAACATCAACATCAACATAGTGGTCCACGATTACAACCCCAACCTGGAAACGTGCAGAGGCCTGACTAACGCTGCTAGCATTAGCGACCTGTCTAGCTAACGCTACTAGCTAGATTTCTGTCCTCTATGGTACCCGAATATTCAATTAAATTTCAGCGAAACAGAAAAAGCAGTTTGCATTGTAATCTTAAATGCACTGAGACACACACATTCACAGTTACGTAAGACAAAGAAGGCGGCGTGAGGACTGAGTCGTGCCGGCTAACTATAACGTTAACTAAGCCCCGTGGCCCAATTTTGGAGAGCGTCGTATCAATGCAGTTTCGTCCACGCGCCTAAACCATCGCGGCCTGTTAATAGGCCGACGCAGGCTATCGTTAGCCGCCGTTAGCTAACCCACGACTCAAAGGGCCGCATGAGCGGGATGGCTTCTCTCATTCAACCGAGAAATACCGAGATATGAAATGAAACAACTAACAGGCTTCAACACAGATTTGTCTACAGCCTTAAGTCTTACCAGCTTTTTTTGATGGTAGTTGCTGTTTTTGCTCTCTTCTCCTGCTTTTTCACTTTCTCGGCGACGTGACAGGTAACGACGTTTACTTACCTCCAAGACGGCCGCACGTAGTCAAGAAACCGAACAGGACGACGTGACGATACGTGCCACGCCCACTCCCGTTCCGCCACGCCTCTGCAGAGGACGCAGTCTATTATTTATTTATTTAATATTATCTAATGTTTGGGGTTTTTAATTCTATACTTCCAGTTTATCTCTTTGCAGTTTTTGTTCTTTAAAAGAAACAAAAAAAAACAACAACAAATGATAAAGACAACACAGCGTAGAGATCAAAACATACACATAGTAGATCCTGATGAGTTTATTGTCATTCATAATCAGTTGTTCTTTTGGTAATCTCAGATATAGACAACTAAACATTACACATAGAGCAAAATAGTACTAGTGTAAAATAATGACACATATAGGACACTAGTGGTCACACACAGAGATGCAAACCATCATATCACATATCACCGCTTGTCTAATTCATTCATTAAATTCATTCAACCTTTATTTTGACTCAGAATATTTTGAGGTGAAAGACTCATTTTCAATGTAGGTGAGTATAACCAACACAAAGGCAATTTGATAAAATAATAAAGTCTTAAGACTCATTGAAATCATTCAATCATCAAAAAAACAGACACCCGCTGCCACATGTGCACGTATGATAAGGGTCCGGCTATTCTGTATAATATTAAAGATACAGTATGCAGGTACAGGCAGCCACATGGCAGTACAATAACAACTCATACTCAAACACATGATGTAAAACTAAGGTTTGTTTGTGCTTGTCTTACCATTTACAGCAGCTGTGTCGTACTACACATATCTTGAGCAGTAAATTGATCCACTTTGTGCAAAATGCAAAATGATCAGGTAAAAGGCTCATTTTGATCAAAGAAAACAAATATTCTTCATTTTAATTTTAGTAGATCACAAGAAAATAAGAGTAAAAAAAAAAGTGTAGAATATTATTAGATGCATTGATCTATTCCAGGTTTGTCTAACAGTGCAATGCTATAACAAATAATAACTGTATTTACATAGGCGACAACTTAAAGCACTAAACAGCTTTCTGTAAACAGTAATCATAATAATTTGATCCACATGTTGACGATATAATATTTCAGTAATATTATAGCTTAGCTTAGCTTTTGTCCAATATCTGATAATCCATAAAGGGTGGGTTCCTCATCAGCTGGACCACTGGTAACAGCACAAAAAACTGCATGACAAAAAGGAAAAAAGAAAAAGAAGATTGTGGTTAACTGCTATCGTAAATCACATAACCGCATAATAACTTTACAGACAAGTGTTACCACAGGAATAATTAAATGCCACCGTATAGTGTTGAGCTACAGACAATATTTTATTTAATTTTATTTGTGCATTTTTTGATGTGATACAAAGACTTGATCATTATAGTTGTTTTGAATGTTCTACCTATACATTTATAAAGAAGAGGAAGAAGACTTTTGTTTGCATTGTATTCCATCATTAAATCAAAATAAAGAAAATCAACAAAACAAGCGTCTTTTACACCTTGTTTCATCCTCTACGTCGTTTTCGTCTTTTGTCTTTTATGCAATTTTTAGGTAATTTAAAACCACTAATAATATATAATATAAAAATATTCTAATAATGAAATCAGGCTTTAAACTTCAAAGAAACAATGACTTGACATTTAAATTCAATAAACATTTTTGGCCATATCGTCCAGTTCTACTGTGAAGTAGTATTTACCAAGGGGACAAATTATGCGGACTGCCACACAAACATAATTTAAAGGTCAATCCAGTGCTCTTCTCCAAATTACTGTATTAACAGCTGTTTTTTGTAAATGTATAGGGTTTGCAGATACATGCAATTTGACAGCACCCAAAATTCAAGCAGTTTTAAAGCATCTAGCAGTTCAAGAGCCGGAATTCGATAGAACTTATAGCAAATGTTATTTAAATGGATTTAATTCACAAGTTAACAAAAGGATAATGTCATACTGCTGTGTTGAAGTCATATAAACATAGAAAATGGAACGAATCACTGTCACTTCACTGGATACTGAAAATCTGGAGGGATATCGGACAAAGTTTCAAATGAAAGCAACATATTTCATAGTCCATTATGTACATTATACAACAGCCAACGTTAGCATTTAGCCACTTGTTAGCTAACATTACTGTCTGATTCGGTTATGTGATACAGTAGGAAAGGCGTAAAATAATTTTGAAATATCTAACTATCTTGCTGTCACCTTTTCAGTTGACCAAGTGCTTGAAACACACTGTTTAAGTATTCATTTAAAACTTTCCGACAATATCATGTAAAACTACATACTATCAGATTGTAATGTTAGCTAGGAAATGGTTGAATGCTAACATTAGCTAGCTGTGGCCTAAAGTAGTTAATGGACTATAAAATATGATGTTGTGAAATATCTGTCCAGATTTTTCTTCAGCTGCTGATCAATAGGGATGCTGTGAAATGATAAGAATTTGTCAATTTCCTGCATTTATTGCATGAAATTCCACGCTTTTGCTAGCAATACAACCACTAATCTAATAATAGCAAATTTTCTTTTCTATTAGTGTTTTACATAAATTATGCAATTAGGATGAATTCTCTATCCAGTGTGTATAATAAACAGCTCAAAAATGTAATGAAAACTTTCCCACCTCCGCCGTAAAAACTAGTGGGGAGCCCCACATGATCAAACTCAGCACAAACTTTAAGGCCCTCTCAAGCTTCCCCTGGCAGCCCTGAAAAAGACACAGAAAGTCAGAGGATCAGAGGGCACACATTCAGCGTGGAGCGTTCTTGTATATTTGAGTTTTAAATCTGTCTGTATGTACCTCTTGATAAAGCTCCCATGGCAGAGTGCCATTACAGGAGGTGAACGTGGTGTTGCAGCAGCTGTGAGGGACGGCGAGTCCTCCAGTACGGTTAAACCAGGACGTTTGCAACCAGTCCCTGAAGTCATGTACACCACAGCACTGCAACTAGTGAGGTCAAACGGCAAAAGACAATTATAAAGAATCAGTATTATGATTACAATGGAAATTCAAGTCAGTTATTTATCTCCGTATATTCTGTTGGTTTTTGTTTGGTGAACTTTACTTTGCATATTAGATTTGCTGTCTTGACTGTCTCTATAGACAATGCCTTTAATTTGTCAGGACTACAACTCCCATGATGCTTAGCCACATAACAGTAACAGATTGATGCAAATATCTTGCATTGAGGCTAATCAAGTGGCGTCTTTGTAGCCTGCTGCACTGCTGCATTCACTTGCCATATGTTCATGTCTTGCAGAATGTCTGCGACAGAAAGTTTTTTTTCTGTAATGCCATCACGCTTTTCTAAATGTACAATGTACCTCTTCTTGTGTAGCATCCACAGCTCGAGAGTTGGGGTCCTGGCTGCTTCCTGTGTATTCCTGAAACACTGTACTAAGGGGCGCAATCTCCGAATCAAGCTGAACAAAGACGCAAAAGATACAGAGAAAATAAATCAGATTTTTTTACACAAAAAAAGAGTCTATAGTGTATTGAAAACACAACTGTTGAGTTCACATACATCTCGGTGTAATTTCTATACCTTCATCGAGTGGTAATAAGCCAACGCTGAAGCGGTGCTTTCCAGACAAAAGACCCCAACTAGCATATAAACAAACTGGACAAGAAAACACTTATAATGTATACTGCACAGACACAGCAACGCAGACAGAGACATTCATACCATTCATACACACACACTTACCAGTCCCTGAAGGAAGACCGAATCCTTAAAGCTCAGCCAGGAGCCGAGGAATCCGCTCACCACCAGGAACGCAGCGCTGGCGAAAGTGACGAAGGCTGACAGGGTGATGTAGGTGTGAGAAAAAAATAAGCTGCTCTCTCTGTACTTCAACAGCAGGTAGACTCCACTCAGGCCAACCACCACACCCACCACCTGGTGAAGTAAAAAGAAAGGAAAAGACTTGTTTTATAGCTGTCCCCATTAAAATTATCACAGTTTATCGATGCGTCTGTAGGGCACCAACATCTTATCTGACAATAGCTGGTCGACACTTTTTCAGTCTTTCTTTGTGAAGTTGTACGTTTCTGTGTCGAGCCATGGAGCAGTAGAGTCACGTTTGATGTAATCTGAACCGCGACTGGTAATTTCAGCTGACTGAAAACACCTATCAGTGGCCAAAACACGTCCCGTTATGGGGTAGATTTTCTACAGCCTGAAAACAGAGTCCACAAAAGGGGGTTGAATTCATGTTTCCTCTCAAACCACTTGAATTACACAATATGCTGAAAGGTAATTATGGAATCTTTGCCTGATGACGCCAAAAAACGATCAAACTCTGCAGCTCTAAGGTCCTTTAACACATGTTACTTGAAAGCCTCTCAATGTAGCCACACTCCAAAGGCTCAGCGGTAGAAACAAACCCGACAGGACACCGATACTGGTCAATGGCTAATGTTGGGCTCCTAACTGGAAATACTGACTGTGAGGGAATATAATAGCTCTAAAGATAAAACATTGCTCCTACCTAGATTTTTTCATGTTTAGATTTTTGATGTTCAGTTCCACATTTATTGATTAATTACTTTGAGTTTGATATTCAGTGATTCAGATCATCCGGTTTTTGTTTATTATTCAGGTATTTATTACTTTTGACTTAACTGTTCAGTTGTCCTGTTTGTAATAAAGTGAAAGATAGTTAATTTCAGACATGCATAATGCAGTGTCAGTGTCAACACTTTGGGGAGAGGTGTGGGGATGATATTGTCCGATTAATACAAACAATCATTACTACATTGGCCTTTCTGCTTCTTCTTGGCTTCTTCTCAGTGGTTTTGCACGACTGGGTGATGAGTAAGAAGCAAGTGTTATTAGTGTTAGTGTTATTTTTCTGTCATTTCTCATGGACACATGAAGGGTTTATGAGTATGGACTGTTAAACCAAACTGCTCATCTTGTAAATAATGCACCCAAACTAGTTTAACAAGTTAGCTGACTATTTTCAGATTTCTCTTTCCTCAATTTTAATTGTCGTGTTTCTGGGATTCTGTTGGATTGAAAAACTGTAAAGCCCCTGAGGCAAATGTGGGATGTTTGATGTTGGATAGTTGACCTGACCTGATCTGTGGTAAGAATCTGAGGCTTGAATGTTGTTTCTAAATACAGTATATGTTTGTAAATACAGTTGACCGGAATATCTGTGGTAAGAATCTGAGGCTTGAATGTTGTTTCTAAGACCAGGAGCGAGCTCAGATTCACCTGGCAGTGCACAGGGGAGGATTCAGTGAAGGGGAGTTACATAAAGGCTGAGTGTCGCTCGCTCCTGGTCTTAGAAACAACATTCAAGCCTCAGATTCTTACCACAGATAGTCAGGTCAACTGTATTTATCCAACATCAAACATCCCACATTTGCCTCAGGGGCTTTACAGTGGTTCAATCCAACAGAATCCCAGAAACACGATGAGCAGTTTTGTTCTGAATCCACAGGGACACACTTTTTAAAAAAACGACCCAATTCACAATTTGCATCACAACCAAATTTTTACTGCCATTTCCGCATCACCTTACAATATCTTTAACAGGGAAACCAGCGGTTTTGAAGAGATACACGTTTGATGTCGCAACTTAATTTTATGCGTCTTATTGAAAACACACAGATTTTAAACACTTCAATAATTACTTCAATGAGACCAAATGAATGCACGTAGGTGGAGTTAAGAAGCTGTGTTTTTTCCTCTGACTGGTAAACACAATGTACACTAGCCTTTCATATTAGATTCGCTGTTAGAAAGTGCAGTTTCTTTCCAGTCTATAAAAAACATGCTTCTTGTTGACAGTTTTTTGGTGTATTTTTTTTTTAATGCAGATGTATTTGGCGACCCAAACAAGATCTCCTGAGACTCACCAAAGGGTCACGACCCAGTCTTTGGGAATGGAGGCTACAGACCATACAGTGTATTTTCAATCCATAAACCCAGAAAATGTGATAAACCCATTACATCTGCAATTTACAGCAATTCAATGAAGCAGATAATGAATCTTTTAGTGCGGTTCACAGCTCACTTCCTCTCTTTCGCACACATCTCGTGCCAAAAGTCATGTGATCGAAGTGAAACTCACTCTTACACACATTGTAGAGACACTGAAGGACAACACAATTAGAAACAAACCAAAGAAAATACATACATGTTTGTTCTACTGTGCTCTGTTTTATCTTAGGTCAAACATAAATATTAAGAAGCTCATAAAAGGTAAGTTGGTAAATAAATGCAACATTACAACATAAAGATCATAATCAAACACAGGAGAGTTATAGCAGAGGCCGTGTACTGTTGAAAACATAGAAAACATATTCGATATATTAAGATGTTAAATATATAGACTATGGTCCAACTCAGAAAAGCTGTACCTACCCAAAGAAGTTGACACATCAACTGAAGGACTGTTTTTAAAGCTCTTCTTCTCTGATCACTCATTTCTTTTCTTTTCTTTTCTTTTTCCCGAGAGCGCAAATCCGGACGCAGTTCCAACGAAAAGAAGACGCAATCACAAACTGAATAACCGAGGCTTTAGGTCAAAAATAATGCATCCTGTTTACGGAAAAGGAGGGAGGGTTAAAAATGATGGTCCTCAGAGCGCCGACTCAGCCTGTCAAGTGCAGCTTTCCTTCCGTCAAGGCCGAAGTGCAACTTCTCAGAAGAACGCGGAAACCTGCATGTCATGTTTTGACCCACTAGAGCCTGCACACTGTGAAAAATGAAAAAATCAATCAATCAAAATAACGATGACGACAAAGTCAAATCTAATACGTTAATACGAGTGGATTAAAAGCTGTAAAGCAATAGAATGTAGCCTACTTAAAAAAAAAAAAAAACACTAATCAGAGAGGGAACATAAATAAAGAATAGGAAGTACTGAAGCAGTTAAAAGAGGCCAGAATGAAACTGGAGGAAGTGCAAACATACAAAGCAGAGGGAACCCTTGGATATGTTGGTAGGAAATGGGAAACAAGGCGAGTAAATTGCTGGCTTTTCAACTTGAACAGTCCCCAAAATCACAAACCCTGAAACCAATCAGACTGAGAGTCAACCTAAACAAATATCAGGAGCCTTTGCAAAAATATTAGGAGCAGTTATATGGATGCCAAAATCAAGGATCTAACAAAAAAAAACACAATCCACGACTTTTTGAAGCCTCTTAAATTGAACAAACTGACACATATTGAAGTAAGTAAACTAATGGAACCTATTGAAGAACGCGAAATTAAGGAGGTTATTGACACAAGGAACAAGGAAACAAGGAATCACCTTGGGTAGATGGATTTACAGGTGAATATAAGGTTTTGACGGATGATCTTTGTCCCATACTATGTAAAGTATACAGCTATGCATTGAATTCAGGTGATTTCTCCAAGTCGTGGTCAGAAGCAATCATTACAGTCCTGCACAAGGAGGGAAAAGACCCCTCACAGTGAAATAGTTACCGCTCCATAGGTCTGCTTTGTGTAGATTATACAATACTGACATCAATTCTAGCAACTAGAATGCAAAGTTACATAAAGAAACTGATCAAACCAGATCAGACAGGAGTTATCTCGGGTCGTCCAGGAACAAATGATAGAAGAAGAACCTTAAATCTACAATCTTTAGCAGCAGGAGATGGAAATCTAAAGTCAGAGTTAATGGTCATTGTTAGGATTTTTGTTTAAGGTGGAGAGAGGTGTGAGACAGGGTGATTCACCGTCTCTTCTCTTACTTTGCGGATCAATTCGCTCTTTTACTTCTAATCCAGCCTTGATGCAATACGGGACAGTCTCTTCATACAAAATTAAGGAAAATAAATCAGAAGCCATGATGATATCAGGGAATTGGCCCATAAAATTAAACCAAACAGTCTCTTTCCGCTGGTCCAAACAGGGATTGAGATATTTAGGAATAATCCTCACCCCACCCAATTATTTGATGCAGAATAGAAACGCTAAAAATGGATGTGCTTCCTGCTGATTTCTCTTTCTATTTCAATCCCTCCCTATAAGAGTTCCAGTTAACCAGTCATTTGATGGAACAGAATTTAAATCCTTCTCCCAACTTCAAGAACGATTTTCACTTCCACCAAATGATTTGTACAGATATTTACAAATAAGGCATTATATTACAGGTCATAAAAAAGCGAGGCAGTTTCCAAAAACCCAAATGAGACGGAAGAATATTTTATTAGTATTGCAGAAACACGCCTTACGCTCAAAAGACATGTGTCTAATATTTATAAGAGGCTATTGACCAACATCTCCCACAACACCTGGAAAATTAAACAAATATGGGAACTGGAATGAAATATTATAATTGAAGATTCGACATGGGAGGATGTGTGTGCAAGTGGTCACAAAGGCATTAATAGTCAATTATTGAAAGAATTTGACTGGAAATTGAAAATGAGGTACTTTTAACACTCCATTCAGTAAGAGAACGCTTGGTTGAACTTTATTGGAGAAGGTGTGGAGGAATTGGAGACCACACACGTTTTCTGGGATTCTAATTAAGGGATACTGGGAGGATATTAAGAAAGAAATAAAAAAAACATCCTAGAGACCACTGTCCTACTAGACATCCCCAAAGGAACTGTACACTAAACAGAGACATTGATATGAAGTAGCAAAAACAATATTCTAACCATAAACTGGAAAGAGGTAAAACCAACAACAACACAAAGGAAACAGAAACTCAAGACAAGTATGCACGATGGAGATGGACTTTTCTAATCAACGATGGATTAATAAAACAAATATCTGGAAATGTAACCAACAAGGGGTGTCGTGATTTCAACAAGGAACTGCCTGGAACAACAACCTGTTAAAGAAAAAAAAAGGAACTGTTTAGAATAACACACTGCCTGGACTTTTTTATTTTTCATTTCTTTGTATGAAGCCCTATGTCAGAATGTTTGTGTTGAATGGAAAATTAATGGAAAATGGAAAAGTTAATCAAATGTTGGATTTTTAAAAGAATCGAGCTTTATGAAGGCCCTGGATATTTCTGTCTTTACTAAATAGAAGCCATTTTTATTCATTTTACAAGAAATTAAAAAACATAAAATAAAATAACACAATATCATTAAAGTCAGACAGTCGAGTGTAGTAAAAGTAAGTAAAAATGTAAAATGAGATGGAAATTCCAATCCACTGAAAAGGACCACATAAATCCCCCTTCTTAGTCTATTAAAAATAGGCTATGAATGAACCATACAGTGGCTTATGCAAGGAATACAAAAAGCTACTCATTGATTTGTGCTGATTAATCTTTAGCCGAGATGCGGTGACAACACAAGGTCTGTTGTTCCGTTACAACTTGAATCTCGTTCAGATGATCCAGAGACCGTTTACTTTAATAAAAAGAAACCTTGAGTTGTATTACTAAAACAATGTTTAGGGCCCCTGCGGTGAACACTGTCAAACTGCCACATAAAGTGCACAACTCCATATGAATTACACATGTTGTACCAAATCCTCATTATTTCAAGGAGCTTGCAGCGTTAATAAATGCCATTCCAGGGGGTGTTTTCAGGCTTTTTAAGGAAAACTATTTGTCTCAGTCTTTTCCTTACGCAGATAAATAAATGGAGTGTGCTTTCCATGCCATAAAAATAAGATATTTGTTCAAGAGACGCTGTCAAAAAACACAACGTCCACATTCTATGTCCAGCTGGAAAGATGTGCACATGAAACATCCTGGAATATGTGCACTTCACCTCTTATATATACATAAGCAAAAATAAGGTGAGGTGAATTTTCTTCAAGTTGAACCACTTTGCTCCTTTCAGAGACAACAAACCAGCACAAACTTCTTTTTAATATTGTATTAGCTCCTCTTCTAATCCTTTAAAAGCTACTAAACTTGTATGTCTGTTTGTAGAAACGTACGTAATGCTTATTAACCTCTGCCACTTGTAATCTACTGTGTCGACAGGACGTATTAAAATCTTAAAAAAGAAACACAGAAACACAGCGGATTTTCTTTAATGTTGGTATACAATCATATAACATTGGATAACGCCATTATTGTTTCCAATCTTAACATGTGTTTTACCTCTTTCGCTGTACTGTGCTCTAAGTATATTTGCTAAGTCATAAAAAATTCTGTGTTAAGAATACAAGTGTCACAAGTGATGATATAAAATGTGCATGTGATGATTAACAAATAATAGACTTGGAATTATTGAGAGATAATATGATTAAAAAAATAGCATATATGAAGAACACCGTAGCCCTGCAAAAACTATACAGGGCGATTTGTGATGTGGTGATTTTCAGTCACGAGGTGGTGACAACACAAGCCTCTTCGTGAGATTGGACCGAAATTCAGGCATCTGCTTCAGGATAACTCCAGGCTTCTCTTTCTTCTGTCCTTCTTTCCGGCTTACTTCTTCGTTGACACGGCTGAGGATGGTGTAAATGTCTTCGACCCTAAAACAAAAACAACAATCTAATAAATGTGTAGCACACACTGCATTGTAACATTTCTACAAAATACCAAGTATTGTGGGCGTTACCGATTTCTGAATATTTCAAACCACTTTGTGAGTTGAGTATTTACCCGTCACAGCTCTTGTTTAGCTGCTTACACACAGACTGAATGAACCAGCTCCCACTGGGGAGTCGATAGGATTCATAATCTTCAACAGTTGCGATGGCGATCAGAAAATCTGATTCCTCAGGGATGGAGGGAGGTGTGCCGTCATCGGACTGAACATCTGGTAACACCACCCGCCCGTGTTCCCCTGTCCCCTGGCAGGCCTGGATCAGGAACACTTTGGGCTTGTTTTTGAGGGGTGACTCGTCAGTTGCCTTGAAAGTCTTCTTTATTTCTTTAATGGCAAGCTTTTCCCAATTAATCCCACAAACTACTCCCGCATTTCCATGACTCAGAATGCAGCAGATGAAGGCATCCCCGTGCGTGGGAGCCTCCTGAAGTTGAGTGAATCTGCGGTTGGACCATTCCTGCACACGGAACTCCTGCAGCTTAGAGATGTCGCTGGCAGAGAGGCATTTCAGCACCCGATCCATCTCATCCTTTGTTTGGTCTTCACACATCAGCACTCTGAACCCCAGCCAGCTGAACGTTTCTGCTAAAGATTCTGAAACAAATGTATACAAGAGTTTATCTTCAGCACCTTTACACAGACTCCTCATTATGACAGCTATACTCATTTACACTGAACCTTGGCCTGGGCAATAAATTGCAGTAAAATGATTAATCTAATTTCAGCAGTCTTTTATGTTTGTCAACCACACTGTGCGACACGGATAAAATAAACTTGGTAAGACTTGTACACTGACTGTGCAATGACAACACCTACTGAATCTCAGGTTAATGTACGAGAATAAAAGGTCATCAGTGTGCATCATCTACCTGCGGTGTTAAACATTGATCACACTGTTACAAAAGTGGTATTTATGTGGAAAAAAAATCCAAAGTCAGGGGGAAGGACGAGAAAATGGACCCGATCGTGACTCTAGAAAAGATTTTTGCAACCTTTAGGACAGTATTTTAAGCTACATAAACCTGTGTGACACGTTGATCAGTGTTTCATTTCCGGCTATATTTTCTATTATTTGTTAAGTGGACGTAGTTCATAGCAGCAGTTACACGGGGAGGAGCCACTGTCAGAATTTTGTCTCGTGTTATCTCTGCTTCTCAGGCAACCGTCGTCTGTGAACCGCCAAATACAACACAGTTTCCCACAGCGTTTAACAGGCTTTACACAGATGTGAATCACATCGGCGACCACGTCTACTGCCAGCTCAAAGGTGGGACAACACCGCTCCTCTGTCGTGTGTTCGTACCTTTCATCCATACATGCTAAGGCAGAATAAAGGTGCAACATTCCCACCTTGAACAGGCTGTGTATAAGAGACTCGTTAATCTGGCTCCTCTGTAACATACCAGCATCTACGTCAGATCCGTATCTCGGCTTCTGAAAGTTCATGTTGTTTATGATGAAACAGAGGCCGATGGGTTTGCTGTTCAACGGATACACCTCATCCTAAAAACAATGAAATTAAGACTTATTAAAGTTAACATAACATAAACAAACGGTGCATGACATGTGCATACTATGGTATTACAGTATTACAGCGGTACTGCATGATATTGTTTATTTTAACGTGAAGATTGCTGTGCATGCTTTCAGATACAAATGACAGTATCTGCATAACTATCTCTCAAGAAAAAGTACTAGATAAGCGTTGCATCGTCACAGTTCCTTTCCATTATTAGACGATAAATCACCTCCTTTGGCCTCTTGGTCTTTGAAGCCGCAGCACCTGAGGAATTCAAGAGAAAAACAAATCAAAATTACACCTGTGACCACGGAAGTTTCTACTATTTTTGACACAGCCCTGAGAATCCGCCATGACGTGGAACACACGATAGGTTCTAGTGTGGTTCTGTTGTTAACATACCTCTCTTGTCAGCTGAACTCGTCTCTTGGGCTGGTCTGGGTAGACCGGATCCAGCGTTCAACAGTGTGTCCTGTAATTGTGGAAACGTCTCCCTGATCTCTTCGTCGGTTTGCAGGAAATCCAGGAAGGCTTTGCATCTGGCCTCGCCCTTACCCATGATGTTATCAACAAGCTCAACGACATGACCTTCTTCAGATTCTTTGTAAATGTTTTTGAGGTTTAGGTGATCGCGGTCGGTTATCATTTTTTTTTCATACACTTTGCGCAGGACTAGCTGGCGGTTTGCAGACAGAATCAGCTCGATGGCTGTTTTGTTGGCTCTCAGAGTGTCTTTGGCTGACATGGTGGCTCTGGGGAAAAGAAAGATAAAGAACACAATTTGGAAAAGAAATGAGCGGTGGTCGCAGTGAAATAACACGGCAAAACCTTCGCGTTTTGGAGATCAGTGGCTCCTAGTCCTATGCTCCTCGTATGTTTATTAAATAAGAGCTCATCACTGAATATAGGAAGAAAGAAAAAAAAACACCGCAATGCACCCGTGGGCCTTTTTGACTGAGACCAAGACCAAGACCAAGAATCCACACAGAAAACCGTCCAGTCCCCTCATGATAAGTGAAATATGTTGGTACCACTAAGTTAAAAGCATCGCAATTATCTGGTCACCTATTATGAAATCCACTCACTGTTTAGTAAAACGATAGATCGAAGTTAAATGTAAATGTTCAGGATGAGACTAGATTCATCTCCACCTGTGGCTTCAACGTCTTCTCGTCACTAATGCAGAAAACTAACAAACTAACTATACATCCGAGGAGAAACAGCAGAACATAGTACAACCCGGGGTCGTAAATGGTGAAGCTTTGTTAACTTACTGTTAAGAAGTTTTCCTCAAGACGGCGAGTCGCTGTTGAAACTTGGCTTTTCCGCCCTTTTGTCCGAGTGAGAATAAGCTGGTTTCGTTTTCGTAGATCGAGGGTTCTTATCGGAGCAAACCCCCCCCGAGGACTGTACAAAGGTAAATTAAAGAAAAAAAAAAAGATTAAAAACAAAAAAATATGCGGCGTTATCTTCTACTACGCGACCACAAGTTCAGGGTTCGTCACCCGAAGTTAACAGTTAGTGCTGTAACACACTCGCTTATGGGAAAGTTGGAAGGTATGAGAAGTACTTGTCTCAGTGTTTTTTCTACTCTACTAGTGGACCGTAAACCCGAGCCGAGCCAGCCTGCGGGTTAAAGTGTTGCCGCGCGTCTATTCGAAACGTTACGGTAGCGGGACAAGAAGCGTAAAGACTGATTAAACAACGCGTCAAGTAAAACACTCTTAAAAGTCACTCTTAAAAGTGGGGTACTCAAAAGCTTAGCATTCAGAACACGACCATTTTCAAGTCTTTCTACTGTCTAAATTATTATTAAGTTATGTTGGGATATTTTATGTTTTCCACTGATGTAAAGTTTGACTTTTTATATACACACAATGCACAGACAAATGTTAGATGATTAAATGTATATCCTGGTGTTGTTAATGGTGTAGCAATGATGTGAAGATGAAGAAGGAATCTCTGCCGACACTTTCTTGCTTGATTATAAAA
>JAPQRN010000016.1:7625229-7648665 GCA_037367275.1 Coranthus polyacanthus
GACCTGTCAGGTGACACAGTGTTTACAGCCTATTGTTGACTTTCTACATAGACATTAACCATTGGCCACACTCAGTAGTTCTTTCCATTCTATTTAATGTTCAGTACATCCAGCAAGCAGGGTTCCTCAGTAGCTGAGACTGTTACAGCAAAATTAAATCATGTTATAATGTCATTAGAACACAAGACAGATGACAAATTAAAGGAAAAACCAAAGTAAAGTGTCTCAGTAAGGTGTTGTTCCACCACATATTTTCAATGCACCTCGACCTGTCGGTCTACAAGTCTCGGCATGAACATCATTCTAACAAAATATATTCACTCATTTAGCGTTTTGATGATGGTGGTGGAGAGCACTGTCTAACACATCAGTCTAAAATGTCCCACAGGTGTTAAGGCTTATGATTCACATGATTTTCATTAAATTGTTCAGTGACCCCATGTGGATGGGGGCATTGTGATCCTGGAAGACACCACTTCCATCAGGTTTTTCCTTTAATTTGTCACCCATCTGCAGCTGTGCAAATAATTTTCCCTGTCACATGTATGTGTTCAGCTGAAGGCATGCGTGGACAATCAGCCCTGCTCTTCTCCTCTTCTCTCGTCTTGTCACTTACAAAACCTCGAGTCTAATGAAGAGGGTTAAGCAAATTAATCATTGATAGCCTTGGAAACCAAATGCCGAAACACTTCTCTGAAAAGACTGTCACTACATGCACTTAGTTGTAAGGTAAACTGCATAACGCAGTTTGTGTTCGCCACAAATATAAAGACTCAGAGCCAAATCAGCTCCATATGTCATGGCTTTATGGAGTGGACACACCCATGTTTATATATATGAAGAATGGTGAACTAATGTGACAGAATCTCAAAAGCCATCCCACACTTCAAACACGCCATTTTCCCTTTTCACAAAGAGGCATCATATGTAGTTTCAGGTGAAACGACCAGTTCCGTACCGATGATATCCAGCACATCAGGTCTGATGAGGGGCTCTCCTCCAGTGAGGCGGATTTTATCCACCCCCTCCTGGACAAAGAGGCGGGCTATGGTCAGTACTTCTGAGGTGGACAGCAGCTGCCCCCGTGGTGTAAGCTTCACCCCCTCCTCTGGCATACAGTACTGACCTGCAAATGGGGCAAAATAGGAACAAGGCGCCAATGATAGAATTATTTTTATTCAGTATGTGCCCGAATTCAACAATATTGCCAGGCAGATAAATGGTCATGTATTTTTCATCAAGTTCTAGAGGGAATTAAAATGCAAGTACATGATTGATTGTACATACGTGATTTTTTTGTACATGCCATTCATCTAAATATATAAATACAGTAAGGCATTTAACGCAAATGTTTATAGCCACGCATTTCTACTCAAAACTAAAATTGTAAAATTGTCAAAGTGTTGCTTTCTATTTTCTGCCTCTGTTTTTATGGCGTCTTAATGTTTAGAAAGAATGCCCTTCAATCAGATCACTGCTTTGATAAAAAACAATGAATCCCTGCCAGCTCAAGGTGCTTTTCTCTAGCCGATCCTCACCTCTGCTTAACAGTCATGCTGTAGGGTTTATTAAAGTCTGTCCTGAAAATAAGCTGTGGGGATAGTGGGGTGTGCAAGCTGTACAAGCAGTAGATTTATATATTACAGACTGTGGTGCCTGCAGTATGAAATATATCAACACGAGCGAAGCAGCCAAGGACACTTTCGTAATGGCATGGTAGGAATAGATCTACTCACAGCGCAGGTTGCACTTCTCAGTCAGGGATATCCGGAGGTAGCTGTGCCTCCGACCAAAGTTGTCAGTCAAGAAGGCTGAAAAGGGTATGCTGTCATCACTTAACCTCTGGAGGAAAGGTAGACAATGAGGAAAGGTCTAACAAATGGAAATAGATGATGCCATGTGTTGTATTGCAATACTTTGTGGCATTAAGACAAGATATACCTATCATTTTAGTCTTATTCACTGCATCTTACACAACAATGGCGCCTTAGCGTGATGCTAAAACTTGGCCCTTGAATCACAAAATGATTTGTCGTTTAGAGTTCACGTCAGGTTTTTAGACCTACGTGAATACGTGATCATTCTGAATTGTATGCATTGAAGAGAAGCATGAATATGCACTCTAATCAGTCAGTCATATTCATCAAGGGACTTGCACGTGGGTTTGTAAATGGCTCCTGACCTTTGACTGTCAATAGTGGGCTGCTGTTATGTCAGAAGTTGTGAGTACAAAAGGAAGCAGCTGACTCGTGTAGTTTAATCACAGGACAGAGACAGCCACCGAATCCTCCGGCACCTCACCCCCCCCTATTCCTTTGTAAAACTCCAGTAACTGTAATACCTGGCTAATGTTTTAGAACAATTCATTATCTGGAAATATGATTCCAAAGTCATGAGAAAAATATAGCTTTACTCCTCAGAAAGACCCTTAAAAATGAATTTTCAAATAGTTTCTCTTTTTCCAGTGAAAGAAAGCAGACGTACTCGGTAGAAAGGAAGACTATTTTGCCAAGTACACGAGTGGACAAGTAAATCTACTACTTATAGTATTAAAATATGGCCACAGGGTTCTGATTTAGGACTGAATCAATGAACGTAGTAATAACAGAAGAAATTAGACATGTGGTTAAAATGGCACATGTTTGGTGTTTAGGGATTTTTGCAATAATGAACTACATTTCAGGAGGTTTAACAAAGCTTGTAAACAGTTTGCTGGTGTCCTCTGGTGTGATGTTGCTTAATCACAACAGTTTACAGTGGGTTAATATATAGTGCAGTCTCTGAATGTTTACATTTGGCCTTTATCGGGCCCTAAACTACACTGGGGTTAAGGGTACTACACTTACTATCACAGCCTAACAAATCTTAGCTTATTATTACAGAAAGTATCTTCTGGTAAGGTATTTCCTGTGAAACTTTCACACGAGAGTCTGTTCATTCTTACCTGTTTCGACCTGGTTTTCGTATTCGAGGCGAAGTTAGGAGCAGCTAAAGTCGAGTCTCCAAGTTCAAGTTCATTTTCCTTGTGCGTAGCACTGGAATACGGTCGCTGGTTGTTCCCATTTGGGCGTTGTGCAAAGAGTTTTGTGAAAAGTGTTACAGTCCTATGTCTGTGTAACAAGCGGCAGTACATACTAGCGTGAGAAGCCATGGTTTCAGTTTTTTTTGACAGCCCCGGACCGTGTGTGGCTGTTGACGGAGCTCTATCTGCAGTATAAGACAGTTGACCCGAAGACTGGGAGGGGCGGGGTCACGCCAGCCAATCACACCTAAAAACGCATGTGCTGATGCATGCTGGGTAATGTGGTTCGACGCATAGAAAACATATTCTCCTTACCATCGGGGACTAGTTAAACCTTTTTTAAGGCTGTTAGTGTCACATTAATGCTGTATTTACTTTAGTGGTCCTTAAATAATTAATTTTCCGAAATAATTTGCATTTGATGCCTCGATTTAATTCTCACATGGTGCATGGCCAATCCTTGGCTCTGGAAAAGGAGCCCTCTGGCATAGCTGCTTGATATTCCAGTATTGCGCACCACTGGAAGTTCTTGTGTGTGCTTGCATGGGCAAGCACACACAGTAGTGTTGAGGGACAGATTTTACTCAACTTTTTCATGTCAAAACTTAAATAAACAAACCAGTAATCTACAGCCACACTACTTCATACCTAGGTGTAACTGAATAAGTGACCATAGGATTTTTTCTTCTACACAGCCCAATTTGCACCTTTTTCATTTAGGCCTGTGCCTTGGTGACAGCCACGAAACAATGTAATCCTGTTGAAAGCTGACTGAAATTTCATACTGAGGTAATGTGATAATTTGTAACGAACAATTCAGCCACCTCCGTGACAACTAAACAGGCTCCTTATGTCGAACAAAGAATTCCTCAGTTTGCTACCTAATGTCAACATATTTTCAGTAGTTTGCTCTACTGATTCCTCTTACCTCTTGGAGGATACTGCTTGCAACACACAGTTTATCCACTAGATGGGAGTAGACTCTTTGCTTTGTAGACTGTGGTTAGTTTAGCATTAAGTAGCAGGTACAGGGTGGGTTAGCACAAAGAAATCATGAAGGAGGGACATTTTGTTACCAAAGTAGTGTCTCAGAAGAATTCTCATCTTAATCAACACAAGTCTAATGAATATTAATAGAAACTGTAAGACTGAGCACTGAAAGGAGGAAGACTGTAGATGCCCGAATGGCAAAGCATTTTGGCAAATGTCAACTACAAATATTTAATCATCATTCTTTTTCCTGAGCAAATCAGTCCATATAAGAGAGGCTTTCTCCAAAAGCTATGAATAAAAGAACTGATTGTTTCTGCTTCCTGATGAGGGGTATTGTATTCTAATCGACACACCTCATGCATGCAATAAAGCTCTTTGTCATATTTATTTTTACAGCAGCACTGCTTGGCTCAGACCTGTCAGTTCTACCATTTCTACAAATATCTACCTATTGAATATACATGTTATTCATCTCTGGACTCACAGCTGAGGGTGAGAAAAGTGGGTGTTAAACACTCTGAGTGTTGTAGCTTGTGTTTCTGGATAATAAGACAATCAATACCACTTTAAAATAACTTGACAATGATGCTGCTTCCTTAAAAACATTCATCATGAAAGTATCTTCAGAATAAAAAGTGTGTACCGCAATAGAACCTGCTGTAAAGTATTCCTGTTTGTAGCCATGCATGAGACACATTGTGATGGACAGAAGATGTTTTTACTTTTTCTCAGCATTAAGGTGAACCGTATCTAACTGAACCAGTGCACATGGCAATGAGCCCATGGGGCGTCGAGGGTGTTTTTGTTCAGGAATCATTGGAGAGTTAATGCCTAGGATCAACACGCAGGGCAGGGGGTCCAGCAGTGGGCGGCAGAAGACCCCTCACAGGTCACAGAGCTCCACCGGTGCTGAAATAATGACCATGTACCATCACAGCATAACATCTTTAATACTGATTCATGGACATTCAAAACATAACTTCAGTTTCTCAAACATGACAAGGGTCCAGTTTAATCCCAAACACTGCCTTGTGAGATAAAAGACAAAAGCAGCATTGCGTAACATATTATCTCCTCTGTGTAGGTGGACAGGCGATTGATCATAAAGGTTATGGACTAGTGATTGATTAGCTTTTGTTTCCACCACACTCTGCACATTTCCCAGAGCTCTCTCTCTATATCAGTGTTGGCTTTTGCGAGTTCCTGTTGCCTTACACCATTCTCCTTTTAGCACCTGAAAGGCATCCAGCTCCACAGACTGCTTCAGCTGTGCAAAGGAGCGTTAAATCGCAGCCAAATATACTGTGAAACATGAAGATTTTTCACCCCATAAGTATCTTACAACATTTTCGCTTGCTTTTGGTTTTTTGGGTAACCTCTTCCACCATGAAACTGTGGATTCTGCAAGCCATAACTTTAACTGTGATAACTTTTTGTCTTTGCAAGATAACACGTCGCCGCTGCCTTAGCGAGCCCATTTGAAATTCAAGCGTTAAAAGTGTTACACCCTGCATTTGTAATGATTGCAGTGGTTTTATACAAAATGCACTGACAACTGTTGTGAGGCTTGTGGCTTTCATTGCAGTAGATTCCTCAGATAACTTCATTGATTATCATTTTCATTGTACTGCATCACAGCGCTCTATCCCTTATTGAACAAACATCTTAAAAAGAAAGCTGTTGTACATATTTGCTGGCGGGTAGATTCTGATTTTCTGTATTTGAACCTCGTTAAAACCCATTAAGAGTCAGCCACAGCTGGAGCTTTAAAGCAGTACGTGACTTTCCTTCTGAATGTTCATTTTTTCAGTGCCACCTAGCCTCTAAAGCTCATTTCATTTTACCATAATTTCGCTACCAGCCAGCAACCAGAAGTCAATGCAGAACCATGCCAACAGGCAAAAAGGGTTAGGTATAGCCTGGAGGCCTGTTAGTCCCCTTGAATGGTTGGAATGACCGTGGTAATTATCATGTCATGACACAGCAATTAAACAGAGGTATTTAAAGCTGGCTCTGATCTTGGAAGATTCCTCAAATGATAGGCTCACTTCCCCCTCGTGTCCAGCAGCATTCTCTCCTTTTCTGTGTGGGCGTGATTTACTATTGAAATAGAGGGAACATGAATTTGCATATGGCTAACACCAAGTGGTTTCACGCTGTAAGACTTGTTTATCTGAGTGCTTTGCAATGGAAGGATTAAATATGTTCATCTCATCCCTTTTAATTTAACAGTGAATCAAAAGAGAGAGAGAGAGAAAAGAAATATTCTTATTAACGTGTCTCTCCTTTAGAAGTCAAGAATATCACAGCAACACATTTTCTATTTGAAGTATGGAAGGATAAACACTTTATGTTATATGAAACATAACCAGATCCTCCTTGAAGACCCACTTCAGTCATGTTGTAAGATGTGATAAAAAATATTCTGCTAGTTCTGTTAGTTTTTCGACAAAAAAGTTCAAGACCTCAACAAAAAATTGTTAAATTGACATTTCCTCTTCAAACCTCATTGAAAAATTTGGATTCTATAAATATGCAAATATTGTTGATTTCTGACGTTTATTAGCCCGGGAACCAGACACATCAGCCTGGCACTGCTCCCACCCGAACTGATTTCCACTGAGGCTAGACTGGCCAGAGCCAATCAGAACTTTGTATCTGATACGGGGGTGGGTCTCAGGTGGTTTGATACAGTGACGGGCTGCCACCTGTGACTGCTGCCTCTCCAGCGTTGGCTTTAGTCCATGACTGCTGCTCTGATTGTCCGTGGGTCCATCCAATTGCATCCAGAGTCATTTTGGTCTGAGCTTGTTGATAACAGTAGTTAGTAGTAGTCAGTTTGGCAATGCCAGGCTACAAGTTTACGTGCTGGGCACGAGATGTTTTCTGCTTCCCTACAAGTCCACTTTCAGTCCTTGTTCGCTGATGGCTTTAGATTTTCAGGTCACGCTTTTAAAGTTGCGTAAGGTAGTGATTTCACAATTCCTGCAAGTAGGTCAGCTCTTTAACTTCAGGTTTTTGGTGAGCACAGAGAAACTTGAGAAAAAAGTGTTAAATTCTGCACAGACAATACTGCACGGTGAAAGGCAAAGGTTTCTGAGTGACTGAGGGGGGCTTTAAGGATCCTTTCACTAAATTGGCTTCATCTCGTTCGGTTTATGTTATCCAATCAATTCCTCCTCCAAATCAACCACCGGCCAATCACAATAAGCTGAAAACACTCTACTGATATTCTGAATACAGTCATTTACATATCCAGCAACTAGAGCACTCATTTGGACCCATGTTGATCATTCCCTGATGAATTTATGTCCAGTATTCAGCTTTCTTTGGGGGTTTTTGGCAACGGGGAGACATCTGGCTCTATGTTTGACTGTTGTTTGATGTTGAGCACATGATCTACACTCACTTTTAAGAGCTTTCTTTCTTCTCACTTTTTTAAGAGCTTGAAACACGCCCATGATGAACATGATGCGAGTGAACACCAAAGCTAAAATGTTCAACAGAGTTGAGGAGACAGTCCAGCTTTCAACAAGTAGACACATTACAGCATAACTGAGTGACTTTTATTCTATTACAGGAATTTATTTTGATCTGTATTTTTTTCCATCAGCAAAATGACCCATGATATTCATTCATCATTTCCTCGGGGTGCCAGTTAAATCATTTCTGCCCTTAAGCCGGAACTCATTGTGGTGTTGGCATCAGTGAGCTTAGCTCTGTAAGCAGGTGGTGCCGGTCCAAGAGGCTATTTACTCATTAGTCATCAGCGTTTGTCACACCGCTTTCAATTCATAGAGATGCCGCATTTTTTGCTTATATGGTGAAGGAAATTGAGCATCCTCATCCTCCCAAATGCTCAAAATTTGGCAGTGCTATAGTTTTGACGCATATATCACACTCAATGCCAGCTCAAGATCAGTTATTCACATTAAAACGTTAAATAATAATGAATGAACGGTGAATGTGCTTTACTTCTTAGCGGTTTCGAACACATAATGACATGAGCAGTTTTGTTTTTAACCCTTTTAGTGCTAAGCTCTTTTAGTATCCACATCTGTTTTTTACTCCGAATTCAACTTTTGTAAAGTTTGTCCAAGGAACTGAATTATTCCTTGCATTCTGAACATTCAAGAATACAGAAAAAAAGCTCAAAAAGTGAGCATGAGGCCACAGTGAGTGAGGCTGTTATAATGGACGGATGGAGAGACAATCTGATGTTTTTTAAAATGACACCAGCTTGGCTGACTAATGGCAACATGGCACAGTTAACTCAACATCCATTATGCCCACAAAAAATCTGATGGATCTGATGGTGTTTACTGTTTACTGGGTTCTGGGAAACGCAAGTAGTTTATGTACCATTCTGAAGACACTCAGTCCTGTCTTTCCATATAAGTGTGACTAGATAAACAGACAGGGTGCATGTTGTGTACTGTTGTCCTCTGACCAATGAAAGACCGCCTCTGTAAGGTCTTTAATACTAAGGTCACTAGGACGTCCACTGGTGGGGACTTATCATCAGTAGCTGCTGAAATGTATAAGGAGAGACACTACGCCTATAATTATGTGTGTAATAGCATGATATGATTACACATATTTATTGCTGCAGATTCACCACAAGGTGACCTTCATGTTTATGCTGCATCATCACAGAGGCAATAATGTTTCAGGAACAACGGCTGCTCTGGAAATTATACTGTAAGCGTAGTTACCACATTGCTATGTGCCGAATGTCAGACTCTCTGTGTATGGTACTCCTGTGTTTTATTAGTTCCACAAAACTGAGATTGTCCACATTTAATTTCCAACAGTTGGGCAAAATGAGCTGCACAAGCATGAAAAATCTGTGTCAAACTAAAAAAAATGCTTCAGACGGGAAGGAACTATTCACACTCTGTTTGTAGGCCAACCTGCTTTCATTTACTCACAAACTGCAATGTAACACAGCTGAAATTGATGATACCGGTAATTGTTCGCATGTGACGTATAACTCATAATAAAGACTCTCTGTGTTCTTCCCATTCTGATGATTGACTTAAATGCAGCGTTTTACATATTTGTAAGGGAAAGACTGGGTTATTTTTCTCTTATTCTAGGCCACATTTTGCCGGTACATTGATCTGTTTCATACAGTACAAACCACAGAGTAAGATTGTAAAATAGAGTGTGCCCTGTTACTGAACATCACTGTGGGAATGGAAACACAACTCACCGAAACAAGTGAAAAAATACATGTAAAAGCCTCCTGTACAACAACACGCAGCAGCACATTGATTTTATGTTCTACCTCTTAATATAGTGTCTGTGTAAAGGTAAAATGTGTCTCAGGCTTGTTAGCCCTGTTGTCCTTTCGAATTCCGTCTTTACATGAGATGCACTTGACCTTTAAACTGTACGTCATCGACGGGCAAAAGAAATCTTTCTATAGGATTAATAGCTTCATGACTGCTGGTAGGATTTTCACAGCTCTGCTAAACACAACCCACTAAGGAAAACACTAACAATAATCAATATCCTCCGGAGCTGTGGGTCTTTGACTTCCAGCGTTACTTGGGGACAAAGTATTGTCCTTTGTTGACTTAATGCTTTGGCTGAGGGACATAGGGACTCCCAGCACACGTGGTGCGTGTCTGAAGTTAATCCTCAAACCGTTATCAATTCTCTGCCAGAGTGGGTGTTCGCCACAAGAGACGGCTCAGAAGACACAGGGACAATACAGTGTTTTCAGAAACGAGGAGAGGACAGCTGCAAAATAACTTTGAACATCAAATGATAACCGAAACCTCGGTGGTTTGGGACAAAGGATTTTCCTAATGATGCAGTACTGCTAATGCACATCGATTATATCCATTGATTTTAGAATCACAGTTTATAGTTTCCCAGGCAGTGGAGAGCGAAATGTGATAACACCAACTAAGCTTGGAATTGTTAAACTTTTAGCTTGAGCTGACATTTCTTGTCTTTCTTTTTTTTTAGGACTTTTTTTGACAAACTGCATTGCACAAGAAATCCTTCAAAAGAGTGAAGTTGCGTCATAAATTACTAATAAACATTTTATTAAGTAATATGCGAAGTGGAGTGAGAGCAGACACGGGGACAGAGTGGGGCGATTGAAGCTGAAGAAGCTCAGATTGAACCCACTGGAACAGTAATTCGGTCTGTGCTGTATTAAACATCAAAGAAGACTGAAGAAAGGTACGGTGAATAAAAGGCCATAACACGACTGCTATGGCATTCAGTGACAACCAATCAAACAGGATAAACATTGTGAAATATATCAATTAATGAAATGTACTTTTGGTTTTGAGAATCTGCAGCTTCAGCGTATTGTAATACAGTTGCAAGCGGCACATCCATGCGGCTGGCGGCAGGTTTGTTTTGCCAGTTATCACATTATTAATGAAATTGTGTTTGACACGGTGAAATTGTCCAACGTGTCCAGTGTTTTCAGGTTAAGAGTATGCTCTCTGAGCCTCGGCCTCATCCTTTCACTTCTTTACAGGAGCTATTATTAACTCCTGCAGAGGTGAAGCACTTTCTGGTTCTCAGAGATTAATGAAAAGGTAGTCAGCGTATGAATAATTTAGCTTTGTCCTCTTCATTGCTCAAGTCAGTTTGGACCCACTTAACCCCACAGTCTCATCTCCTTTCAGTGAAAACTCTCTTCAGGAATTTGGTTGTTACTGTAAGATTTTCATTATGTATGCCTTGTTTGTCCCAGAATTGAGCACAATAAATTAGGAATAAAAATAGGAAACTACGACAATGTGAGCTGAATAAAAATGCCGTGAATATCCGTGAATACTTACGCCTCAGCGGTTCAGCAGTACTAATAGGAACATTTAATAGTTGCCTGCCACCATTCAAACCATGACTCAACAGAATTGATAGAAATGCTTAGAATGCTATATGGAAATATTTGTAAGCGTTTTTATATCTCGCTCCAAATAAATGTTTCACTGAGCCCCAGTACAGTGGGTTCACTCAAATGCTGCATTTCGGTGGAAGTTTACTTGAGGGTGGCCGTGTCAGAAAGTTTATTGTACAGTCATCAGAACGGCAGCTTTCCCACTGCATCTGTGTAACTGAAACTCTCCGACGGTTAGCTCTGGTTATTTCAACAACAACCACATCAACAGTATTACTGCTGTTACTACCAAGGTGACGGCGGTAAGGTTTGATTACTCGTTGACTCAGAAAACAAATGACAGAAAAATGGTTTCATTTGAACAGTTTGGGTCCATATGTGTGGGGTTTTAAATAGCCGAGTTTTCTTGGCAGTCTTATAGTTCAGCAATGTAACTGTGAAATCTGTTTCAAAAAGGGAGGCAGAGACAAATCTGGTATCTGGTTCTGGCATCTAATAAGATCTTTCATTTGCGGTATAGCCTCTCATTTTCATCAGGATTTTAAATGTTTTTACAAGTTACATGTATTACGGTTTTATTAATAGTCTGTCTGGATTTCACTCCCTTTGTCTGTGTCATTCTCAGCAAATCTTCAGCACATTTTTAGGATTTTACTGACAACTTACTTTGTAACGTAAATTATACAAGCTCAACTCTGCCTTTCCAGTCTGCTGTACAGATTTTTTTCAAGCTCCAGTTTGTAAGATTCAGCAGGATCGTTTTCATTAGTATATAATCGTTCACTTGTTTTTTCTGCAGTAGCTCAGAACCGACTTCTTTTTTTTTGTGTGTGGCATCCAGCACATCTTCACCTGCTATGTGTGAGTATGGACCAGAGTTATTATCCCTTTAATCCCCTTTAACTTGGTTGCAAACTTCAACTTTTAAAATTTTACACACTGAACGTTGACGGCGTCTCTCAGGTCATCAGTTTTTTTTTTGTTTGTTTGTTTTTTATGGCCAAAGTCAGCAACTAGGTGGTCAACAGCTACAGGAGATGAAAAACAGAAGGAGAAGATATATTGGACTTATATTTGCAAGTTAAAATGTTTCAAATGTTAATGTGATTAAAACACGTGACGGTCATCAGGGAGTGCATTTCCCTTTTTGTATTTTGCATTTATTTTGAAGCCTACGGTCGTTGCATGAAATTTTTCTAGATAAATAAACCTGTTTTGACTCTTTTACTTCGGAATGTGGACAAATACATTGGATTAGAATATGTTAGAGGGAAATGTGAATATATGTTATCAAATAAAAACTTCATATGCCTTCAAGCAAAGAACAAGTTTCCCTCCCAATCAGTTTCACTTCTAGTTTGTCCCCAGGCGTTGCAGCTATGCATACTGTATCAAAAGTACACGATAGGCTAAATATCCCCATCCTCCCCACAAGGAACGGTTTTGCATGCTCACAGCAGCTCTGTAGCCAGTGACATTTTGAAGAGCAATTTGCAAGAAATGGATGTGAGTAGAACGCTAGCTCAACCATATGATTGAGTTTTCCTCGTGTTCTCGACAATACTTAGAAGGGCGTTCAGCTCGTAACTGTTGAGCTATGAACACATTATCCTCAGCTGGGGTTTCTCAAGAATCCCACACAAAGTTATGTGTTTGTTAAAGCTGAGGGGGCGTTAATTTGTTACGGGATAGAGGACTGGTCATATTTAATTTGTTCAGCTATGCTACCCAGCTTTAAACTGCTAAACGCGCACGTGTGTGTACACACTATTAATTTATTATTCAAAGAGGTAATCTATCTCTTCCAAAAGACATCCCCTCATTTGGTCTTTTGACGATGATGGTGGAGAGCGCTGTCTAACGCGTCGGTCCAACATCTCCCATAGCGCTTCAGTTAGGTCGAGATCTGGGGACTGTGAAAGCCATAGCATATGATTCATATCATTTTCACTCATCAAACCATTCAGTGAGCCCTTGTGCCCTATGATGTGGGCATTGTCCTGGAACAGAACACTCCCTTCAGGATACAAATGTTTCATCGTGGGATAAAGCTGATCACTCAGAACAGCTTCGTATTGATTCGCAGTGACCTTTTCCTCTAAGGGGACAAGTGGACCCACACTATGTTAATGCCACAGCAGAACAGCGCCGCCGCATCTCCTCACTGTAGGGGTCAAGAAACCTCACCATCGCTCTCTAGTATAAAACTGTTGACAGACTGTTCTTGCTGACAGAGGCTGATCATCGACATCCTCGCGCGCCTGTGAAAGATTTTCTTTATATCACACTAGTGCATGAGCAAAACGTTTATCAAAAGTGTGCTGTCGACCACAGTTTAGGAGCATGTTTGATGTCTTTCCCATTGATCTAAATGCAGATGCACTTTAGTCACCGTTCCAACTGAAACACTAGTAAGCAATCTTTGTGACTGAAGCTCCTGCGATTCATGCCCCAACAGTGAACCCTCTTTCAGAGTCACTTATCTTTTCCTCATGCCATGTTGAGCTAAAAGCGGAATCGACTGGACCTGCTCAGCTTTTTTTTTTTTTATACATGCCGCAGAGCATGTCTGAATGTTAACTGCTCAGTTGTATCATGCATTACATGTGTGTGGAGGTATCTGCATTTCTTATGTTTCTCCACTCATTCGATGAGGTTTTCCTTTCGTTTGTCACCTGTTTGTCACTATAGCATCTTATTGTCAGCGCAAAATGTATTCACCTGCATTGTATTGAGGTAGAGAAACAAAGCTTCTGCATGACTACACAGAGCTAGAGATGAGGGTTGATCACAAAATTTGAATTTCTCATTGCTTTAAACAAATTAGAAATATTTTAAAGCATCACTGCAAATGAGTAAACATAACTAATAGTTGTTCTCTTCAAAACATGTTTGAATTCTTTCATCGTGTAAGTCATCGCATGTGCAGTAGGCCATCTGTCAGGCATGTATGAATATCATTATAGCAATATGGATTTTTTTTTGTAAATTGGCAAATTATCTGGCAGGTGAAATGCGATGTTCACCTCACGTTGCAAGGGAAAATATTAGGATGTGATATCCAAAAAGTGGCAGGACATCCATCGAGGCTTTACTTTGTTACAGCAAAGACAGTTACAGTGATATGCATTATTTTACTTTTTTTTGTATTGATGTACATGTATTTTTGTATTGTATTGTAATATGTATATGTACTGAGGTGTAAGACAGTTACCTCACGTAAATAAAAATAAAGCACTTCCATGGAAATGTGAGCGAAATGTGTAAAAACCTTGTACTGTTGAAATCTGTATCTGAATTTGATCTACAGTTTATACCCAATAGCTTTCATTTTGCAAGACAGAATTAACATTCTAATACATTCAATATTCAGTGTCAGATTCAAAATAGGACAAGACTGAAATGTGGATAAAAGGAGCTTTCACGGGTTACATAACATTGTGGCCACCTCAGTTTACATGACGGCAAAGGAATTTTTCATTTTGAAGGCACTGACTTTTAATGTGAGACAATAACTTTGTTTTGAGACTTGAGATAAATGTTTCTGGCTGAGTTACGACCTTTTGCAGGTGAGCTATGGTGTTGCGCTCTACCGGATTAGCTATTTTGACGGATGCACGTTTGAGAATGTTAACACTGTCTCAAGAACTGAGACACAGCAATTGAGAAAAACTATTACGCAGAACCAAAAATTCAAATATTGATATACTGTATATTTTTACGGATACATTTTTGCCTCAAACATCAGCATCTTAATGTATTTTTCACAATCGCTTTTAGAATGCGCCTGACCTATTTCAATCCAACTCTAATTATCTTTTACCGTATGTCTCTTAAAACCCTAAATCGCATATTAGGTCAAGGTCGAGTCATCGATAATGAATCGGTCGCCTCTCGTTATGTGTGCCACGGCTGAGAACCCACACATTGTACATGTTCGCTCAACACAGCAAACAAGACAACCTCTTCACCTCCTGCCAGCAGTGGCCTTTACAGAGAAAACATGCATTATTGACCAAGAAGTGCTTTACAAAACCAAAAAGTGAGATATACATTCTCCAGCAGCAGCGCATTCTCTGAAAGAGGCGAGCTGCCCAAAAAAATAGACAGAGTGACCAACTGTGAGCGAGCGGGGGTCGAGGAGGAGTACAAAGCAATCATTGAGCGGGTATGGCTGAGTGCTCGCTCTGCATCAGACCCGCACACTAAAAAAAATAAAATAAAATAAAAAGGATGTTTGAAAGGTCACCATCATGCTGCGTTTACAGATTAAGTCTCAAGATCAATAATTTAGCTGTCAGAAAGACTGTCCGATCAGAAGTAAGGACACTTGTGTGTTTCTCCCTCCATTCATGAAGTGCTTCCATCTCACACTTCCCATTTCAACTGAGTCTTAAACCGAAGCGTGTCTTGACAACAGAGAAGCGAAGTTCACCCTGACGAAGTGCTGTTTTCAGGAAACAGCTGAGAGGGGTGACGCTGAACGTCAGAGTCAGGAAGAGGGTCCAGAGTCTGCCGCATCAGTCTACATGTGAAGCCCTATTTCCACAAAAGTTGGGACATTTTCTAAAATACAACAAAAACTAAAATCTGTGATTTGTTAATTCGCTTGAAACCTTATTTAACTGACAAACTACAAAGATTTTCAATGTTTTCACTGACCAACTTAAATGTATTTTGCAAATATCAACAAATTCAGATTTTGATACCTGCAACACACTCAAAAAAAGTTGGGAAAGAGGCACGTTTACCACTGTGTTACATCACCTTTCCTTTTTTTAATACTTTGGGAACTGAGGATACTACTTACACTTTTGCAAGTGGATTTTATTCCCATTCTTGCTGTTTACAAGACTTCAGCCGCTCACCAGTCTGTGGTGACTGTCGTCTGATTCTCCTCTTCACGACGTCCATACATTTTCAATAGGAGACAGATGTGGACACACTTTGTGACTATGAAGCAGAATGAGGCCTGGCGGTGTCCTGCTGAAATTACCACGGACTTCAGGGAAAAGATGTTGACTTGATGGCAGCGTATGTCTCTCTAAAATTCCGATATATGCCTTTGCATCGACGGTACCTTCACACACATTCAGGTCAGACATGCGGACACTGATTCACCTCCAGACCATCACAGATGCTACTTTTTCACCTTTCACCGAGAACAATCTGGATGGTGTTTTCATCTTTGACGCAGAACCCGAAGTCTGTTTCTCCTGAAAAAAACAAAACAAACTGAACCGTGGACTCGTCCGATCACAGTACATGTTTCCAGTGTCTTTCGGTCCATCTGAGACGAGCTCCTGTCCAGAGAACTCAGCAGCATTTCCGCATATAATTGATATAGAGCTTCCTCCTTATGTGACACAGTTTCAGGTTGCGTTTCTGGATGCAACCACAGCAATCCTCCTGATCCCATGTGTCTGTATTCATCACGGTAACATGACAGCAGACGGTGAAAGACCTCAATTCTTTGTACTTTTCTGTTTAGAACTATTCTTTTAGAACTGATTTCTGAATTCTGTCACGACGTTTGACACAAGGTGTTGAGTCACAACCCATTCTTGAAAGACTAAGCCTTTGGTGGAAACTCTCCCCTCACTTTGAACCTTACAGAGCAGTGTGACTTGTATATATTCTATAATTGTTTATATTTACAGAAATTTGCAGTGAAAGCATTGAAAATCTTTTCTTTGTACTTCTGTCACTTAAATAAAGGATCAACAAATCACAGGTTTCAGTTTTTATTCTATTTTATGAAGTGTTCCTACTTTTCTGGAAATGGGGTTTGCATGTATGAGCATTTATAATAAATAAATCTGTAAAACCATGCTGACTGAAACCAGATAAACAACATGCTGAGACATTATGCTTTTGCCACTGCTCGATATCCAGAGAGTCACTCCATCACCGTAGAGTCTGTCTCCTCTGTCTCGTCTACCCGTCGTCTGTCCCCGGTGGCACCAGAGCGAGAGGATTTTGACACTTGATGCATTGCTGAGCTGGAAAAACAAACATCTTAAATTAAACACAAAACGAAAAAAAAAAATATTCACCTCTTGTTTTCCCCCCCAAACGCTCACATTTTTTTTTTTTTTAATCACAGCAAATGCATTAAAGCAATAGCTGGCTTGAGTCATGGATGAGGCTGCCAAGTTGTCAGTCTGTGATACTTTAACGTAAATATATCTACTCACATATGAAGGTCTTTGCGAGATTATTCAAATGTAAGTCCTTTTTGAATTTAACTAGAGGCCCCTTGCCAGGCCGATATGTGCATGCAAGGCAGGGGCGAAATCAGGCGCCACCACCCACCACGCTGCATTCTGATGTTTTATGCAATACACTGAATCAGTGATTAAATGACTGAGAGATGCTTTCTCCTGCATGTTTCTGTGAAGAAGGTTGTGACCTCTTCAAAAAGAAGAGAATTTCAGTAAAAACAGTGTTTTTATTCTGCATGAAGTAATCTATCCCTTTGCAAAGCCGGTATACGGTGTAATGAACTGGATGGTTTCTTGTTACAGTACATAGGGACTCCGATTCAGATTTCAGGTAACGCGACTCCTCTTCTATTTTCATGTCCGTCTTAGCAACACCTGAAAATATCCGTAGTGATTCATTCTGCTGACGTGCATCAGATTAAAAAAAATATATATAATGTGTTGCTCTATTAAGTCTATTACAATCAACTGCAGAGTACGTTCAATGTGGGAGTCTAAAAGCAAAAAGCTTCGTCGAGGCAGAATAATGAGAGTGAGACTGTTATTTAAAGACTGGAGCCATGACAACAGAAGACCACTGCTGGTACGGGAAATAGTAGTGCTTTTTTCAGAGACAAAAGAAAGTGCGGGGGGGGGACATGTTGCTAAAATGTTACGCATGACATCAAATAAAATTCACAAGGTTCGGCTCTTTGTCGAGTGCAGTGTTTTTGACTGACATATGTTTTATCAGAGGATTATGTTTGTTGCGAATACATATGTTGCTACCATACAGTTTTGTTTCCATTGGATACATGTTTAAATCATACGCTGTGTCCTGTGGCTTTGAATCTGACAGATTGGAGTTGTATTTGCACAAAGATGGAGGACAATCTGGAGGTAGAAATATTGCAAATTCATGCACTGGTGAGAAGGGCTGACATGTGGGATGCAATATTTAGCTGCCAAACAGCACTACGGTTCTGAAAATCAAACACAGACCGAATGGATACTTTAAGGAAATGTTCATTTTATAGATGCTTGGCTGTCTGGCTAATGGTATGATACGAAAATACAAGAATGCCCACAGTAAGTTAACTCAACAGTAATCGTTACTTAGAGCTTATTTAGCTGAATGTTTATTAAAGAGGGACAGTGTCAATTACTACAATGAAAATACTTGTGCACCTTTAATATACCTTACATGGTGGGGTGATTAAAGTTAAGTAAGGTAAGATGAAAAAAGAACAGAGCCTTTGCCATTATTAGTGCTTCTGTTAAAATACAAGAGGACCCCCATTTGCATAATCTGGCAAACAAACTTGACAGTTCACTTCATATTATCGTTGGTTATCTGAATTTTGCACAGATTCATAAATAAAACCCACATACTTTTTTTTGCAGTCGGGTCTGTCTGTCTGTCTGCACCTGTAACTCAAAATCTACAGCACATTTTGACTTGAAAATTGTACACGAGGTTGGTCTCTACCATATGTCATCATCTCATTTTCTTGTTACCTGCTCGATACTACCCTCCGTGGGAATGCCGCACAGTGGAATTATTCAGTGTGGTGGATATGATTCTAAGGCATATGTGTCAAACTCAAGGCCCGCGGGCCACATCCGGCCCGGCGTACAATTATATCATTCAATCATTTTTATATAGATGTATTATTATTGTTATTAATGGCAGCTGAAGCTCAGCATTATGGGATCTGTAGTTTGTGTAATATCGGCGCTTCATATCACCGGGCCATTAATAACAATATTAAATTAATATTATATTAAATGAATAACAACATATGTTCTAAGGGATGAGGGTCTGCAATCTCTGACTGAATAGTTTTTAAAGCAAAATAGATGATTATTTTCACCACAAACACAAGAAAACCTAGGTTTGCAGTTTTCTTCATTGTTTACTTGTCTTTACAAACTCATCTAAGAAATCACTCGAGTTAATTTTCAAATTCGCTGTGAGAAAAATGTGAGTCTTTGTCTAGTTTGTAGCTTGTAATTCCAGATCCTGGGTTTTCATTGGGACGGTTGTTTCATAGACCCTTCTGGACCCCTCTGACCTGGATGCTTAAGGTCACAGAGGTCGTAGCTTCCAGGACTAAAGATAGATGTTGAAACTGTATTATTTATATTATTTGTCTGTCAGACATTTTTTCTGCATTTGGTGCAGCTGTAGAGCGGATCAGTCGCAAACTGAAAGACTGACAGTTCGATCCCTGGCTCCCCGTTGATAATATGTCGAAGTGTCCTTGGGCAAGACACTGAACCCCAAGTTTCCTCCGGTGGCAGCTCTCCCACCACTGATGTGTGAGTGTGAATGAGACACATTTTAAAACGCTTTGAGTTCTACCAAATTAGAAAGTGCAACATAAATGCAGTCCATTTTGCATTCAAGGCTTATTTTTCTTGGAACAAGAACATCCATTTGTCCTCTGGGCAATTTCCTTTGTCTCTAGATCTGTTTTGTAATAACTGTCAGGTACTTGGAAAAGGACAGAGGGGAGCATATTGCTGCCATCAATGAGAAATGGTCCCTGGTGCATGTTTTGAACAGATTAAAACAGAAACCATGGTTGAAGGATGAAATGAAATGTCTTCACAAACTTAGCAGAAAACATGGAGTTTTTCTGGCATCTTTTACATCTATAATGACAACTTGCAACCTGTCCATAAATCAGAGTAGAGCTTTAATCTAATCTGAGCATCAAATTCACCTCCTGTATGGAGAATCTATTATCTCTAATGGTGTTTTTAGTTATTTCTGTGAATTCTGTGATGCTGGAAACCTACGGTACCTTTCCTTCCGCCTACACTACTACATTACTACACCCAGTGGGAGCTCATTTAAAGGGACTAATTATCCACCATTCTTCAGTCAAAAGCTACAGTATTTACCCTCCATTCCTTTTCCAAGCACACGTGCACTCAGACACTAAGGATCGTGGGAGACCTCTCTTGTGAAGCATCAAAGCTCACTGAGCAAAGCCTTGTATTGACAAAAGGCGTTCTATACCTCTTTCATGTGTTATCTTACAGGTTGCCATTGATCAAGCGTAACAGCCGGAGGGCCATAGAATAAATATGGTCATGCAACAGGCTTATTATTTTGTTTTTTTTTTTCTCCCAAAGGTCACTACAAACCTCGGTCTTGCAGCATATAATTTAAACCTGTGTGTCATTCCGAAGTAGTGAGAATGAGTCATCTGCAGTGGTTGCTGATGCATAACATATGAAGTGCTATATTTGGTTGAAGTCCGTGTCACCTAATGTCTGTGATAATTTGCCTCTATCCTCACAAATCCCCGCTGAACGAGCCACCGTTGTTGCCATTCATTCTCGGCACAAACTTTAAACCGAAGTTTTGTGTCACCACGTGACCTCGAAATACGACAGCGGTAATGTTTTACGTATCGCTGCGTCTGATCGCTGCTCTCTCAGCCAAAGACGCGGACAGATCATCATCAGAGACGGAGGACGAGGAGGCGGAGGCAGGACGGGTGAGAGTGAGACGGAGAGAAACAGCAGGTGGGGCGGCGGTGGAAGGAGATAGCGGGGAGTGTTTTGAGCGTTCCGTGTGCGTGGGCGTGTGTGTGTGTGGCCTTACTTTGAAGCGTTTTCCCGCCGGGGATTGCATTTTCTCACAGAAGACTGCCTTGGAATGTGTGACATGGCGAGGCACAAGCACAGATAAACACAGAAACTTATATGTCAACATGCAGATGAAGACGCACGTGGTCTGATGTCAACACACTGAGACACGTCTCACGGAATAAACCGTGTCCTTCTCCCAAACGGCAAACGTGCTGCCTCAAATATAACTCTGTCTCAATCGAATCTAATGTGTGCCTGTAGGTTGTTTCTCCGCAAGATAGAGGCAAGGAGAAAAATAAAACAATACCACACATGAGATTGTAGACTTAACTAAATCAACAAAGGCAAAAAAAATGAACTTCAAAGTGGATGTGTAAGCGTGCGTGAATAGAAAAGTGAAACAAGACACACAAACAGGTTGCTCTGCAGACCTGAAAACTATACCAATTTATACAGACATGTCGAACAGAGAGAGAAATATTAAAACAGTATGTTGTCCTCTGGAGGATATGACGGGCCTGGGCTGTGGACTGTGGTTAATGACTTGTTAGATTGTGTCTGCTGATTTTATGACTCGGTTTTAGTCATAATTTATCTCATTTAATTGTTCTATTTTGGGCATATTTCTGGCCCACGGGCACAGACGACTTATCCGAAAAATGCGCCCGGTAAAAGTGAATTATTTCTATTCGTATACATCATGTGTATGAGTAATATATACATCTGGATATCTGGATTCAAATGTGTATGTACGACCTGGTCCATGGTGGCGATGTTTCAATGATTCGCATCTCAAGTTTTTTTTTTTTCATGCACAAGGTTTAATCTATTATGACAACAGCCTTCATAATGACAGACGTGATAACTGGACCACAAGAATAAGTAACACACATAGTTGAGAAAAGACAACAGTTCTTTATGTACAGATGACTCTTCATGAAAAAACCTCAAACTGGCTCTCGAATGCAATCCAACGTTTGACTTCTCTTATTTCTATCTGCACGTTTGATTTTAGACAACATATCTTTTGATTTCCACATTTATTTCTGTTATGAAAGTGTCCTTAATCTGACAGCAATAAAAGGCTCTGGGAAAGTCTTAACTTGGTGTTGGTTAAGTCTTAAATTCTGCTTTTTCTACGCGCGTCTCTGCCAGACTTGAGCTCCATCAGCTCCACTTCGTGCTTCGCCGCAGTCTCCAGCACTTTCTGCTTATTGTAGAAGACAACAAAGTTATTTATGATGGGGTGGATGGGTAAGGCGATGGCTATCACCCCGCACAGAAAGCTCACTGCCGCGTTGCACTTGCCGAGCGTTGTTTTCGGGTAGATGTCCCCGTAGCCCACGGTAGTCATGGTGATGATGGCCCACCAGAAAGACTGCGGGATGCTTCTGAAAAGGGTCTCCGGGTGGCTTTGCTCCATGGTGTAGGCAAGAGCTGAGAACACGAAGATCCCAACGCCCATGTACATGAGGAGCAGTCCCAACTCTTTGAGGCTCCTCTTCAGCGCGTAGGTGAGAGTCTGAAGTCCGGAGGAGTGGCGCGCCAGCTTGAAGATACGCGCGATACGCATGATGCGGAGAGCTTGGACAGCCTGTTGGACGTTAGCCAGCTCCATCATGGATGTGGTCCCGAGGTAAGTTAGGGACAGGACCACGTAGAAAGGTATAATAGCCATAAAGTCTATAACGTTCATGATGGAGAGTGCAAAGTGAAGCTTGTTCGGAGATGAGGCAAGACGCAGCAGATACTCCGCGGTGAACCATAACATGCAGGTGGTCTCGATCGCCTCCAAGGTCGGGTGCTCCACAAGTTTCCCTTCGGAGTCTGCCACCTGGAGCTCCGGGATGGTGCCCACGCACATCACCACCGCCGATACGAGGATGGAGAGGAAGGACGCGATGGCAATGATGCGCGCCGGGAGGGAGGACTCCGGCTTCTCCATCAGCCTCCACAGGAACCTCTGGCACCGCTGGGTGCGCGTAACGCACAGCTCGACCTCCCGAGCTTCCAAAATCACTTTCACCTTGCTGGCGATCTCATTCAGCTCATCCTCCTTCTCACTTAAGTAACTTTTACAGCACTCGTCTAAAACACTTTGGTCTATTTTCCAGAACTCCATCTCCTTGATGAAACAGATGGGGCAAATGCCGCTTTTGATGTGGATTTCATCAAAGTAGTAAACGTCGACGATACACTTAAAGGCATCGGGGTCTCGGTCAAAGTAGAACTCTTTTCTACCAGGATCGAAGTCATCACAAAGCGATGCGATGCCTTCATAATCTTGAATCGAGCAGTTCAGTAACTCCGCCAGTCTGCTCTCCGGGTAGCGGTTCAAAACATCCCCGAAAAGTACCACCCTGACTCCGCCAATATTCACAGCAATCTCATCCTCACCCTCCGAGCACGAGCCATTTCTGTATTTTGGCTTCGGAATCGTCCACATTTTACTAAATATTTACGATAATAAAAGTTTATCCTAATGTGTAGTTTGGTAGTAAAGCGCCCTAACCAGAATGAATGTCCATTATTTCGGCGCGTAAAATGTTCCCTCTCCAGACTGCTTTATGAAATGAATGGCACAGCTTGAGCGGGTAGCTTTTCCTAACACTTCCCACCTCAATCTCTCTCTCTCTCTCTCTCTCTCTCTCTCTCTTTCTCTCTCACACACACACACACACACACACACACAGAGGTGAGAGAGAACAATCGTTACATACACTTGTGTCATCTCTTCTCGT
>JAPQRN010000016.1:7664140-7688055 GCA_037367275.1 Coranthus polyacanthus
CACCTGATTCACATGATCAGCTCATCATCAAGCTCCGCAGAAGCCTGAGAACGATCCTGATCATGTGAATCAGGTGTTTTGGAAGAGGGAAACATCTAAAACATGCTGCATTGTGGCCCTCGAGGACCGGAGTTTGACACCTGTGATCTAGTGTCTGTGTTGCTCCTGTCCACCCCTGGGTGGCGCCATCTCACTGAGCTGTCACACCGACTCACTGTGCGACTGTAGTTTTGTCCGTTTTGTCATTGCTCGCCAGACAATTTACACTAAAAACTTAATTGAACTTTCACACCGGTGAACTTTGACTTTTCAAATGATCCTTTGGTTTTGAGGTCTTTAGCCTTTTAAGTGCTTGCAGAACTGTGAGTTCAAACACTTCCCTACATTATTCAGCTCACAAATTCAGTTTCTTTTCCACTAGTTTTATTCTCATTACCATCTCATTAGGGAAGAGTGTAAATTCTGCCCTTAAGCAATGCAAACTCAAAACTTAAAAAGCCACTTTAACTACTTCACATAATAGGTCTATTATGAGAGTGAGACAAGACCTTCGCATGTACACGACCAAGGTCTTCCTTAGGTTTTCAGAGGGCTGAGGTGCTGTCCGTGATCTAGGATTTTTGGGTACATGTGGTGGTTTTGGGGGTCCACCTACAATTAGATTTAACGTGTTTGAATAACAAAAAATATATAATTTTGCATCATTTTAGTCCATTATTGCCACATCTGTGCACAAAAAATTGGAAATGGTAGACCAGATTATAAATAAATTACAACATCCAAAGAACTGACTAAAGAAGTCCACTAGGGACCATCTGCAACCATTGGATCTGGGAAAAGTCTTTTAGTTAGTTTTGATGCTCTTCACATTGATTTTACATTAATGTGGCTTAGTTGTGGTGCTGCACCAAAGCCGTATAATGATAGGCAAAACCCTGGTAACTGAAACCAAGCACTGTGTTCACATCGCACGTGAGATGTATTAATATCTGCCCGCGCCCATCCTCATGGTGTCCTGCCTCCATTCTGTGTCTCATTAACAGGTATGCTCTTCACTGCCAATGAAGATCCAAAGATGAACACGTTCTACATCCCGGTGAGTCCACAGGCCTTTACTTTCCTCTGTTGTGTGTTGACAGCTGAGGTGAAGCGTTCAGGTCAATCACAGTGGAGGATATGTCAACACCAGTTACACACATCCGCGTGCACCATGATGAGCGATTCACATGACTGAAGCAAAAGTCACTGTTGATTTATCTGGTAAAGCTGGAGAAAGCTTGTTGTCATCAACAGCGTCCCATTGACTCCCATTCTGTTCCAGAGAAGGTGTGTGCATAGTAAATCTGCTTTGTGTAAATATGTACTCTTCAGGCATGACGGACGTGGATGTGGTGATGTTCGGACACTTTGCCCTGTATCAGAGACTTTAAGTCGGTCAGCTAATCCTGCCTGATTGAATGTAGAATCAATGTTGTTAGTGTTTACCATGAGGTAGGGCTCAAAAATCTTACGATAAAAACTTTCATATCAGTCAATATCAATAAGTATCATGATAAAAATGTAAAAGACACAAGACAGAAATGGCTTACAAGACAAAACAAGACATAACAAAAACACATCTGTAGTCTCTGATTTTGTGATTTAGTTCTTATTATCTTAATCACTTATTTGTGGCATTAAACTATTCTTTATTGTCAGAAAATGACAAACTTTCGCCAAGCAGCGGAACAATTCAGAAATGTAAAGGTAGAACATTAAAAATGAAAATAATGATAAAATGTTCAACAAATATGCATTAGTAAAATGAAGTAATTTGGGACAAAACATTGACACATTTTGTAAGTATTTTAACTGACAATGTAAACAAGACCCAAAAGACAATAAATAAATATCACCATAACAACAAATGATCATGATATAAAATCATCAGTAGTGTTTTATTTCCCATCCTTGTCATGAGGTCATCCTTTCAATCTCGAGTTTTTTCACAGAACTACGCTGCCTTATCTAATATCAGGTCAGTCCTTCCCACAGAATACTGCACAGTTGGCTTCACTTATTCAACAATGTTTGTCATCATTTTCTGAGAAGCGCGGCCTTTGTTTGCATCTTGGTGTGGCCTTGCAGTTCCTGTCCCGAGATCAGCTTTTTATGCTCTAGTTTGTGGACTTCCTGTGAGCTCTGCCAGTCGCGTTGCTGTGAAGCACAGCTCTGGACAGCTGAATGTGTTACCACACCAGCTCAATGAAAAGGCCCTGCAAGGTGGGCTCTGTTGACTTTGGCCTCATGTGATGTCACCCTCTTTGTGGACCGTCCATCTCACATATGTATGAGCTGATCTTTGATCCACCGTCCCCCTGACTGAACTGAACCTCTTCTACGTCCAGACTAGTGTTAAGTGCCCTCACACACAGCCATGCAAATCCAGAATCACATGCAAATGCTACCAGGCTAAGAGGAAATGACCCCATCCACCCCTATATACATAAGCCTTGTGTGTATGAACTTGGTGTTCTGTTTATTTGGGAGACATTAAATATCCGGAGCCGATAAAATCTGTGAATCATCGCCTCCTTTACAATTACATTTGGAGCCAAAGGGATTTTTTCATGGTTTAATGTTTTCCTGAACAAACACTGCTATCACTAATCAATTACAAAGTGGTCTGACCAATCTAGTTGTACAACCAACAGTTATTTTCCATATCCTTATAAAGGGTAAAAAAAAAAAGAAAATGTGAAAAAAAGCCCTTGGTTAATATCCTACAGGCCAAAGTGGCGTCTTTACAGAGCTTTTTTTATTGAGAGAATCGTCAGGATTGATAAGCAAATATTTGTCTTTTTTTGTTCTGTGTTTTTTTCCCATTTCACTAAAAAGATGATTATTTTTTCAATCGACTAAACAATTAATCACTTAGTTGTTAGAGCTCTCGACCGGTTGTCGGATACAACACAATTATGACTTTTCTGGAGTAGAAGTACAAAACAATTTGATATTTTTCCTGTATACTACTAGTAAACTACTCAAAAAAAACTACTCCGATTCTCTGTTGTCAGTGGGAGAACTCAACAAAATGCATGCCACCACAGAATAGATCTACTTAAGCAAAGAGAGACAATGCGGTGTAAAATAAATGTTTGTGGTAGAAATCTGAAACAACAGGCATGGAACCAGGCTTTGTCTTTGTGTATTTAATTGAACCTTCCTGCAGAAAGTATCAATAAAAACTACAGGTTGCCGTCTGTGAAGGTTCTGATACAGGAAAGAAAAGTTTTGTGCTGTTCTTCAGCTGATAAGACTAACAGGGAGCGATCACCTTCCCTAGCTCCCAAGTTCCCGAGTTTACTTTGTTTCACTGGCCGATCCAAAGCCGGTTTCTATCACATGTTCATTCAGGTTTAGCAGTTTTGTGTCTCATGAATGTTGTGTCTGATTAATACATTGCGAGATGTTTTTTCAGATTTTTACAGACTCTTCCCGTATGAAACCGAGCCCTGGTATCTTCCCCCGATCTAACCTTCAATAATCCAGACCATTCTGTTGCCTTGAAAACAAATTTAAATAGTGTATGCTGAGGGTGAATTATTTACATTTACATCCAGATCCACATTTTTGCCACTTGAAAATTCTGTCAGTTAACATTTTAATTTTTATGTCGATTCCAAACGACACGATTTCCATGATTTACCTCATGATTTACGTCATGATTTACCTCACGATTGTCACAATGTTCCACAGTCCAAAAGTCCTGACGAGCCTTCAGATTCCTAAAAGAAGTGACACGTTTAAAATGAGAATGTCAGGCCCAAAGCAAGCTGCGACAGCATTAGCTCAGTGGACTTGAGGTGTTTATTACTCTCAACACTGTGAAAACGAGAAGCTGTGATGCTTTTTGCTGCATCACCAGTGTTGGGTTACACATCAGCACGATTCCACTGTTCATTGAAAAAGGAAGCGCCTCGGTCAGTTTTAGCTGAAACTGAACCATGACCAGTTAGGCTATATTTGTTTCAACAAATACACACCAGTTTTAACACTTTCTCAGCAGTCTAAATGTGAACCAGATGTGTGTGTCTTTGTGTGTTTAGGCTCTGGGCCCAGCGCCTCAGTGGTGCTCGTTCCTTGACAATCTGACGGAGGAGCTGGAGGAGAGCCCGGAGAGCACGGTTTATGACGACTACAAGTTTGTCACCCGGAAGGACCTGGAAAATCTGGGTGAGAGCCCCATGCTTTGTTTTCTCGTCCCAAACCTCAGTGCCCTTAACAAAAAGATTCACAGCAAAGCTTTTCCCTTCTTTAAAACCACGAATCAGCCTAATGAACCTGAACTTTCTTATGGGCTGGAACAAGTGGCGCGACTAGGCTTAGGGAATGACTTTAGGTAAGAAAAGTGGCGTGCGCGGGTGTGGAGAGAAGGGCTGGGGGAGTCCCTGGAAGGGTTGAATGAACATTGGAATGCAGGCTCAGCAGTAAAGAGATCAAATGACAAGAAGCAGAAAGGTGGTTGGCTGCTGTGGAATAAAAGCAGGAGAGGGGGCAGGCGGGGAACAGCGGTGTTGATTTACAGGAGCTGCGTAACGTGGCCCCGTTATGTAACCTTGAGGCGGCCTGGGTGGACTGAGCAGCCCCTACCACATTTCTCCATGTCTCTCTAGCTCACTTGCTCGAAGGCTTTGACGTAACAAATGTCTTCTCTAACAGTTTACACAGCACATGCCTGCGCTGTGTAAAGTCCAGGGTGGAGATCCTCACTTTGTCCTTCTTCAAATTTAACCTTCGTCTACAGTTGGCGCATTTTCATAGGCGTTCCTGGACAATTACGCAAATTCATTCACTCTCATGTTAAAATTCTATGTAGCCACACTAAAATATATAAGTTTCTCAGATTAAATGGAGTTCATTTATCTGGCTGAACTGGATATAGCTGACACAAACAAAGAGAAAATCTTGAAGAATGGGACCATATACATTCATTGAAGTTCTCTTTAAAGCCCATAGAAGGATCTAGTTATCACATACAACTCAAAACATCCCATAAAACCAACAACTTCAGTTCAGGCAAAATAGTAGGAAATATACACTTTTACTGTTTAGTGTAAGTATAAAATTTGGCCTTCGAGAAATTAACACAAAGTATCACACTTACATGTCTACTTAATTTTCTTCAGTGACTATAATTTTCTATACATTCCCTGTCTGTTTTTAAAATAAATGCCCTCCTCGTCCTGTCTTTTTGTCTTCTAAGCTGTGTGTGTTTTACTTGTCAGGTTTGTCTCACCTGGTGGGATCTTCTCTCCTGAGAGCCTACATGCACGGCTTTTTCATGGACATCAGGCTTTACCACAAGGTGTGTTGTCACACTGCTTTACGTCTTAAATCTTAAGTAGTTGTAGACTTGTTCAGTATTGTCCAGGTCTAACGGATAAAGTGTTTCGGTATTGGGGCTTTTAAATGACAGTGTAAGAACTTGACGATGCTGTTTTATTTTACCCGCAGGTCAAAAGCATGGCAAATCCTTTTGCATACGAAGAGTATCGCAAGGATAAGATCCGCCAGAAGATTGAGGAGTCCAGGACCCAGAGGGTGCAGATAAAGGTGTGGGATCTTTACAAGTGTGTCTTTTATTAGATTGTTACGTTGTTTTTCTATCAGTATCGTCACCTACTTTTTTGAGCAAAACGGACCAAATCGTTTTTCCTGTCATCTTTTTTTTTTTGTGAGAGATATTATATCACACTGCAACTTAAATGTCATAAACTGTCTCTGAAGCTGTTGATGATCAACTAACAGTGTCTTTCCCACCCATGTTAAAAAATCTAACTAACCTTTGGGAATCAGTTCACTTTAATGCCAACGAGAACATGTGTCATAAGTCAGGCAGATTAAATTCTGTCTAATGTTTCCAGTGTGTGTAATCAAACTTCTGCTGTTTTCTGACTGAGACAGAAGTTGCCCAACGTGAACAAGGAGCTGGCTCTCAAACTGATAGAGGAGGGTGATGACGAAGCAGAGCTGGCTTCCAGGAAAAAGAAGGGCAAGGTAGGAGAACATGGACAATGAAATCAGCGCGGTTGTGTGTCTGTTTTTGTTTTACCTACATGTCTGTTCTCTTACCTATCTATTAACCCCAGATTATTTTCAATCACCTCACCCTGTTCCAAACCACAGGCTCTCCCCAGCATCCTGGGCGACGACCGCTTCAAGGTGATGTTCGAAAACCCAGACTACCAGGTGGACGAGCAGAGCGAAGAGTTCCGCCTGCTCAACCCCATCGTGTCAAAGGTCGGCCAAAAGAGGAAGAAGAAGCTGCGTCTTCTGGCTCAGCAGGCCGCCGCATCCCAGCAGGTACTGCTGCGCTATGCTGCCACCATCACAACTCCTGCACATTTGGAGGTTTTATCAAATGTTAACAAATGCATAAACCTCTTTAACCCATGTACTTGTGAGAAAGCCTGCGGATATACATTTGCCTGGAGTGAGTAGTAAAACTGATTTGTGTCTTTATGGTTTAGTTCTCGTTTTGGAAAAATTTTATGAGGTTTTCCAGACAGTCAGCTGTTCCTCTCAGCTCCCCACAAGCCTCTTCTAGGAAATCTTTTTGCACGTAATTGTGTTTTTTAGACATAATTTAGAGCGAAGGGTCAAGGTTTTGCTGAAATACCCATAAATAATATCTCTGTACAGGAGGCTGAAGAGGATGAGGAACCCGAGGGCCGAGCCAGCTCCGAGGAAGAAAGCTCAGACGACGACAAGAGCTGGGTGGAGGAGGTGAGGGAGCAGCGGAGGTTGCTGCGGCAGGAGGACCGAGACCGCCGGCGGCAGGAGAGGAAGGAAGGGGACCGCAACACCGTTCTACTGGAGCAAGAGCAGAACAGCGGAGAGACGACCTCAAACATGGCCGAGGGCAAGAAGAAGAGTCAGCCTCAGTTTTATCAGATTAAAGCTGGGGAGGAGTTCCGCAGTTTTAATGACATGGCCCGAAAGCAGAAACTGCAGAAGTACGTCTATCAAAATGTATTGAATAAAAACTGCAAGAGGAGTGTTAGCCTTTTGTGTGTCCACATTATAAAGGCAGGAAAATGAATTATAGAAACTAGTAGTGGTACATGACTTAATTTCAGAGTGGAGAGCCCGAACATTGACAAGTGTACTTTCTCAGCAGCTCATTGTGTCTGAGTGACGTGTATGTGTGTGATCTTCCAGGGCTTCTCTGGAGGACCGCCTGAAGCTGGAGGAGAACTCTGGAACCAGCAACATGGCCGACACTGCAGTGGGAAGCAAACAGCTAACTTTTACTCTCAAAAAGGTAAACGGCTCATGCAGCCCGAACAGCATTTCGGAAGCGACTGAAATGAAGAAATGAAGGCCACATTATTCAACAGCTGGGCCTCACACGTTCAGTTTTCAGTGTTGCGGGTTCTCTCTGGCTGTGAGTTCATGATAGATGCACTGAGGTGCCCTGGGCAAAAATAGAGCAGGCACGTAACAGTAAAAGTGCGGTGTAGGTAAAAGAGAAGCTCTGTTAATGGAGATACATCATTATGCTGCTGGATCCTTTAACAGAGACTAATACCTATTTTACTTTTTGTGTAAAAGGTTGCAACTAAGGGGCAACAACCACAGCATGATATCAAAGCTAATGTGAGGGTATCTCAGGTTGTAATACCACTGATGGCCACTAGATATTGGCTCCAAAGAATAGCTCCCCATTCAAAAAATGGTAACTTCCCTACAAATACTGTCAGTGATTTTTTTAAACAGTAATTTAGTAGCTTTGTTTGGATCTTATTAACAGAGCAATAATTTACAAAAAACGGTTTGCTTATTAAGATTTTAGGGCTTTATTATCTGCCTGTAAGATGCTTCTGCATTGGCTTCACTTTCCAGTTGTGATCCATAGCCCTTGTGCTTCACCTATTACTCCTCATATTTTACCCCCACGCCACCCTCTTGTCCAAATACGGTCACTTCTGGCCCACTAGTCCAAAAACAAGTGGGTGACATCACAGAAGCAATGTCCACTATGGATGAGACCCTGCATATGGTTACTTAACAGGGACTGCATCCTGTCTTTGTCTTCCTCCACAGTCAGAGCAGCAGAGGAAGCAGCAGCAGGCAGAGCGGGAACACCACGAGGAGAGGAAGAAGCTGAGGCGCTCGGCCGGACACCTGAGCAGCGCCCGCGGGAGAGGCCGGGGCGGCGGCAGAGGAAGAGGACGAGGACGAGGAAGGTACTGAGGAGGCCAGCTTAAACAAGGACCCAATGCCTCAGTCCTATGTCAGGGCAACAGAGGGTCGATCAGCAGAGTTTAGCTCCTTCCTTTCACTCGGATGCCTCAGAACTGATTGATGGCAGCAAGGGTTGGAGACATTCTGCGCAAGACGGACACGAGCAAACAGACAAACCTGCACCGGCCCTGGGTGGTCTTTACCATGTGTGTGACTGTTTTGTGAAAATTCAGAGCACATTAAAAATGATTGCCTGTGTCACTGCCTGTGCGCAAATAATGCTTATGTCATTATCTAAAACACCTTAGTCGCCTCAGGAAAAATGCGAGATGTGAAGAGTTGAAAGGAATTGACGTGACTCGTCTTGTCTTAGACGCCTAGTTTCTTATAACGGCTCTTCAGTGGAGCCTACAATTTCAATTTAATGGAGGGGAGAAAATATATGTGTGTGTATAGTTTATTTTTAATGCTCTTTCTTATTATTGTATTGCTGTTAATCCAACACTGGAATAACAGTACTTGTACTATATTATAATATTTAGTACAACACTTGCTCGTGTGTATTGTTTTTATTCCTTGAAACAATTCTTTCAGATAGAGGATATACCCAAAAAGAGAGCATGCTTTCTTTGCAGAAGATCAGTTCCTATTACGTCAGAAGTAAGAGGAGAGAAAAGGGAGGAGAGAAATGTGAATGAGGAAAGTTTTTTTTTTCACCCACGAACAACTGCAGTTCTTGGAAACACTAGGGCGGCTTGGGTGTCCTCCCCATCCCCCAGTGTGCCGGTAGTCTGAATCCCAGATCCGGCATTGGCTCATTTTAAATGTGAGGGAGGGGCGTTTCAGCCCTCAGCATACCAACACTGGCCCATAGGCTCATTTGAACATATTTGATGTCACCAGAGGTTTTCACCGTGACCATCTGCTCTGGTTATGTGACGGTACGAGCAGTACGAGTTGAGCAATATGAGTATGAATTTTGATGCAAGTTTTTAACCTGATAATGAAGTTTTTCAAGTTTTCATCCTTTCTACTCCTTCCCTCTTTTATCTTAACACTGACATCCATTTTTCATCCATTCAGTGTGGATTTCCTCTGTAAAGAACAGGACTGGGCTTACTTTAAAACTGAAAATCAGCTCTTCCAAGATGAACAGGAAGGAGTTATATCCCGGTATTTGTTAGAAGATTGTCTTCAGAACAAGAGTTAGAGGTTACTGGGACTAGATGACAAAACTGCAGCCCACTTCATCCCATTGTGTCTGGACACTGGTGACACAGTTTCTCTGTCGCAAAAATAAACCTATTTCAGCCAAGTGTCATCTGCTATAGCTCTGTAATCTGTGTTCAAAGCAAATTCCCCCCCTTCCCCATTATGGCAATCAGGCCACAGGAAGTGGGTCAACCAAAGGCAGCACAATACATAAGGAAACTAACTGAAATTTCACAGAAATGCTATTTGACTCACTGGATCCAGAAAGCCAACAGATGACATAGATCTACACTGCAGATCTATGTAAACAGGTGACAATGTACAATCTACAGTAAACGGATGACATAGATCTACATTGTAGGTCTACAATGTAGATCTATGTCATCTGTTTACTGTAGATTGTACATTGCGCTTTAACATTAATGGACAATATTACAGTTTTTTCCAACTGATACAAATCGGAGCTGGACTGCAGGAGAACATTTGTCATAGTAACAGACTGTAATGAGTTGGAGGTTGTTTTTTTTTTTTATTACAAACACTAACAAGCATCAAGGTTTCTTATTTAATTAAAGTCTGTAGTTTTGTGAAGGTTTTGTTCACTCTTTCTTTAGATGAAGGTCAGTCTTTTGACGTCATCACTCGACACACTTCATCAAAAGGTTACCACGTAATATTTCTTACCAAAGAATTTAATTTTATTTTCCAAAACAAACTGGACATTGATTTTACAGAGATATGATGAAGTTCAACTAAATATTTTTTTACATCTGAAGCGACATTGCCTTCACCTCTTATTTACTGGTCTCTGGCATCTGTTAAAGACCAATATCAGCATAAAGAGGATTCATGCCTTTAATAATCACATGTCTTTTGAGCGCCGGCCGCAGAAATATTCCTTTCAAACAACCAATTGTAGATTTTCATTATATACTACCATTCATGTACGCACAGTAATGGCCTCCCTTCTGAATGTGTCTCGAGTATTACAAACATTCCAAACATCATTCACTGTTTCTTCAAAGAGTTGCAGTGAATTCCAGTCATGACTCTGCTTCTTGAGCACCTGGTGCGAGGACGGCAATCCGCTCTGCCGCCTTTCAGGCCAGTATGAAAGCAGCCTGTTCACCTTTAGGATGTGTCGGCTCTATCCGCTTCAGCTAGTTTGCTGTGTATCCGTCGCCTTAGGGCACATCGTGTTATTTGCCACAGCGTACGGCTACTGTGACATTCCTTTATTACATCAACATGGGGATCGTTAGTGTTTTGGTTTCACATAATTCAATGAATGATAAAAAAAAATGCTTTGTCACACAGATGCTCCGTTTCAACACTTTAAGATTGCATCTCAACGTGATATGTTATACAGAGCATTTTTTTTTCATTTTCTATTTTCTTTCTTGTGACATAGTGGATGTTTAAAGAGTAAGACCATAACCTGTCATCTAGGGTTACTAGTATTATTTTACTCTTATTTTGGGAACAATAGTACAAACAGGACTTGTTTTCCTGGAAATAAAAATATACTTGTAACAAGACTCTTATGACTGGATAAAAAATAAAATAATTACGAAACAACCCTTAAGGGTCTCAAACCGGAGCATAAAAGAAAAGCATTACCAGATATGCCACAGTTTTTATGACGCAGAAATCTTTTGTATTAAATTTAATAAAGTTGAAAATAATTCAAAGGTGCAGCTGAACAAGTATGAGCCTTTTGGCCTCATTAGTTTTTATAAGGTACAACTACAGCACACAAGAAAAAATATAAAATACATTATTATGCACAAGTAGTGTTAACTTATTATTTGAATTAACTGTGCGTTTGAAACTACAAAGTTCTTGCAAAAAATGTCAGTGAATAATGAATATAAGCTGCGACACGTGAGCAGCTACTTAAAGTCACTACGTAGAAGTACAGTGTTGTTTATGTATGAAAGGTGTCTGGAAGTACAAGCAGGTGTCACAGACCTGGAGACAGAGTGCTGTGGGTCAGACCCAAGCCAGGGCTGCTTTAAAAGAATAATCCACTTAACTAGTTAGAAGGTCTGTCTTAAATGCCATGAACGCGTCATTAGCTCAACAGCAATGTCGGTCAGGTTTGACAGCTGTCAACATTGTGTTGTGGCAACTGAGAGGAAGGCAGGTTGAGGGGATTTCTGAGAAAGGGAGCAGACGAGGACAGAAAGACAGGGAGGGTGGAGTTTTTGTTCTGGAAAGCTTTTTACTATGGTCAACGGGGGCATAAGACTGGACACAGCATACACTCATATTGCTTTTCGTGTCCCCTATGTGGTCGCACCTTACGTTACATCTTGGTAATAACATGTTAATTGTGGGATGGTTTGATAATGAAGATGTAATTATTCCGTAACTACTACTAACCAGGTCATATCAACAGTGCGTATGTCATATTAGACTGAAAGTTATGTAACAGGGTAATAAGGGGCCAAAAACAAAGGGTAAGATATCAGCATGTGTCAAGGTGATATTGTACAAACTAAGTTTAATTCTATGTGACTCGTTACCTGGAAACACACGTCTTGTGTAGTAACCATAAATCAGGGCTGCAAAATACCAAACTACCAGTTTCTATTTAAAGTCATGGTAATGTTAGATTGAACCAAACATCAAGAGGCAAGAGCCAATCACCGGTCTTTCATAATGCTTTGTTTCTCGCTGTGTAATTGTCGCTATTTTCCTTCTCTCTTATTTCTGTCATTGACTGCAGGAACGGTGCTACTTTTTTAACTATTACTCAGCTACTTTTAGTGTTAGTAGCCTAAACCTAAAGGACGCTAATTCATTTAAATTCATTTTCTTAGCGGTTTGTGTGAATCTGTGGGTCGAACCACTTTTCTAATCCAATCTAAGAAACCATGACTTGACCCTCCGCATGACAGGAGTAAAGCTGTACAACTCGCAGGCGTCTGTAGGTGGTCTAAGATATAGTACATGTATACTCAACGATTACACTTCTTCTCCTTTCATCCTAAGTTTTTTAAAGAGCTAATACGATTGCATTGATGGTAGAACATCTTGTCTTTAGTCTGGGCCTTTTTTCTCCAAACGGATCAAAGCAGTGAAATGTGCTGATGCAGCTGGTTTGCCGAGCTTCGGGCCGACCCAGGGAAGCACAAAAGATATTCCAGTGAAAATACGACGACTTTTTTCTTTATGCCTCCGGTCTCCGCACTGCCGAGTGAACTAACTCTGGACAACTCAACCTTGAAAGAAGACCAAAATGATGAGTCAGCAGAGAGCCAGATTCAACAACTCTCTTCTCATTACTCCAGGGACAGAGCTGACAAGTGGGCAAGTGGGTCAGCTGCAAGGCCGAAAGCTCGTTTAATGAGAAGAACATCTGGTATCCTTATATTTCAACTTAGTCTGAACCATTACAAACATTTGTGCCCTCACCTCATCAATTGCTCTAAATTAAAAATGTGTTCCCTTTCAGATTATATAACTACATGTATAATCTGAGCATTATTTTCTCTCTCTACCACTGACGGTAAGGTTTGTATTCATGCAAAACCTCCTCATTCATTCATTCATTCATTCATTCATTCATTCTTCCATTGTCACATGCACAAAGGCACAAAATACATTTAGGTCAGAGTGATGCTGAAGGCGTGACCCAGACCTGTCAGTGCGACATTAGAAAACAAAAAGCAGAGACAGCATGCCATTTACTTTTTTTTACATTTCATTCATGGCCATTTAAATAATGAATATTCACATTGTAAACTTCAGCGATGCCCATCGTACCAATGTGCCTTAAAGAGAAAACAACGTGATTGTTTGCTGATTCGTGTTTTAAGCGTCCGAGATTAAAACGAAGTTCCTCACATCGTGATAAAATATTTCAGCCGATGTTGCGACATGTACAAAGAGTGACGGCTTTTTGAATATGTGCCTCGGCATAAAGAAGACTGCTTCCAGAGGTTGCTTTTTAAAGTTTAACATGACTTGTATATTTGTTTGGTTGCTTTTTTAAGCAAGCGATGTTAAAAAGCAAACGCTCTGACTCTTTTTATGGATCTGCTCCAAAATGTACTGGGTTCCTCCTTGGCCTGTGTCCTACCCTTCCAGCAAGTTTCATGAAAATCGCTGCAATGCAGTTTGTGCGTAATCCTACTGACAGACAAGCAAATAAAACAGAGCCAGGGGAGGCGATTCCATTACCTCCTTGGCCAAGATAACACAGAATTTGATTTACTGACCAAATATGGACCATAGGATATTTTATATATGTGTGTGTGTGTGTGTGTTGGAGAAAGAGGAGGACCATCTAAAAATACCTAGATCTCAACAAGACAGGAGTGAATAAGCCTCACCAAACCTTTCATTTACTCTTTTTGTCAGGTATTGCGGTAAGTTGCCAGACACTACAGCGTGACCTTAATTACAAGCCACCCATTGTCTGTGTATTCTATGAAAATATAGGTCTTGACATTGACTTCCATTCTTTCCTTTGTAACATTAAGTCCTCATTCTTCCTTGATGAGTCGCTTCTCCCTTCCCTTGGGTGACAGCCTGCACTGATTTAACAAAACTGATTTGTGTATGAATTCAGGGTTTGCGGTATAATTTACACTTCCTTTCTGTGGCTGGATGGTCATGACTCAGTGGCTGCCCCCGTGCAACGGGTTTAACTATACCCAGCTGTCGGGATGGAGTCCGCGACGTCATCACAGCTCTAATTTGATTAAGCAACATGCTGTTAGGGCCTCGCTCCCTCAAAGCCCTTCTTTGTCATTTGAAATGGTTAATGGAGTTAAAAGAGGAAAGAAACACTACAGGTGCCCTCTGCTTACACAGGCCTAAAGCTAAAAATACCAATGGTGTCAAGTTTTCGTGGACTTTGCTTGTTAACCTCTTGAAACCTCTGAACTCTGACCCTACTGTGGAATTTGAATGAATGTAGTTCGAATCAATGAAATAATCATTGCTACTGGAGACAACATGTTTACACAGGAACACATCAGACATTACACTGGTCTTTTCCAGGATGACAATGCCTCCCATCCACAGGGCACGACTGGTCTCTGAATGCTTTCATGTGTATGAAAATGAGGTGAATCATATGCAATGGCCTTCACAGTCACCAGATCTCAACCCAACTGAACACCTATGGGAGACTTTGGACCGACGTGTCTCCACCACCAGCACTAAAACAGCGCCAATCCCCAATGGATGGGATATCTTTTGAAAGAATGGCGTTCATCCCTCCAGTACCGTTCAAACACTCGTAGAATCAATGCCAAGGAGCACTGAAGCTGTTCTGGTGGCCCAACATAACTTAACCCTTGTACGGTATTCGGGTATTCAAATTAACCCGTTTCAAAATTTTACAAAAAGAAAAAGGACACAATTGTAATTTTTTTCTACCTGAAACTCAATGGCTTTAGCCTATTTTCTATCTGAGCACACATGCTACGATACCCCACACATTTACATCCTTCAAAAGGTCTTCGGGTCAGTTTGACCTGCACACACAGGGACACACAAAAACATGAACACATTGAACAGAATGTGACATTGTTTTAATCTATTGTTTGATCTCACTCTTTACCCTCTGTCACGTGTCAAAGCCCTTGTTTACAATGTTATTCCATAACCTTCTAAACATCAAACATTTTCTCGCACTATACTATACGCCACTATACACCTGCACATCAAAGAGATCAATACCTCTACATCACAGTACACAATCTAACACCCTCAGTACGACCCACTGATGACCCGAGGTCGACCAGAGGATCTCAAAAGTAAAGACAACACAAGGGTTAACATCATATACATTATTTTACACGAGTATAGAAAACAACAATGACATTTTAATCTGTTTTTTTAAGCAGAGATACATAAGGACCCCGGCACACATAGTACTCCCATTTCTAACATTCGCTTATCATTGTGAGACATGTTTAGGTACGGACACTGAGCTGCATATCACATGGGCATAAGCTGATGAAATGTCACAAATGACTGTGGTACTTGACTGAGAGCTGGGAGCTCACAAAGACGCACAAAGCCAGATGCAGAAATACACAGGACACAGTTACCAAGGCCTGCACAGAGCACTGTATCTTGTGGGTGGCCAATAACAATCATCATTCTTGTCTTTTGTGAGGCTTTGCAAATGTGGGGATCAGGCCACAATGGTCCTCAGTAACGATAACAGATACTCCAAACAGAGCAGGAGATAGACATTACAAAGAGGGCGAGGGGTGAACGAGAGGGTAGAAACTCAGACATTTGTGGAAGGAGAGACAAAATCTGAAATAAAAAAGGAATGGCAGAAGAGGAAAAGACAAAGAAACTTCTCATACGATCTAGCGCACACTGACTATTTTAAGTGCTGTTGTAAGTTTTAAATTGAAGTTTTGTGCGATCTTGTGATTTTGAGGAAGTGATAAACATCTGTTGAAAATGAATTAGTCTTCACGGGTGGACTCACTTCCTGCCTGCCAGTCACGGCTCTCCATATGAGGTGAGGGCTGCTGGAACAAGTTGAAGGCAAGACGAGACATAAAACGGCAATGAAAGAAAATTATTGCAAAATATGTCATCATACTGGGCTAGCCTTTTGACCAATTCTGAAAGGGCTGCGCTTTTTACTTTTTGATAATTAAACTATACTTGGAAAGACTGACTTCACCAACTCTGCAGAAGATGTGAATGGAAAAGAGAAAAATGCCATATTGATTGTGGCCTGAAGACCTGGAAAAGATATTAAGTTAAGCCCACAGATATGTGACCCTTATGCATCCCAACAGTTTTCTTACTTGTCCTGGAACTGATGCCTATGCAACATTTCCATGCGTACAGTTGGGTCACACTAACCAAATTCTTCATTTTCCTCCATTTAGTAATGTCTGCTCGAAAACCAAAAGTCTATGAAAGTGGAGTGATTAGTCTCTGCAGCAAGGGGGAAATGTCTGGGGGACATGGTCTGGGTAAAAGATAGTTTTCCTGCATGGCAAAATAGGACACATTTATGTAATCCTGCACGAGATTTTCAGTCATTTACGTTGCTGTATCTTTTTTCTATGATAAAAACTGTATCCACCCATGCCTTCAGTATAAAAGCGTGAGACATTTGATTTTACTTGGTTTACGGAGCTGTTTTGATCGTTTACGCAAAGTGCTGCCATTTCTGTGTCATTTTGTTTTCTCGTACCTAATGAAGGTAAAAAAAATAACTAAATGCTGCAATAAATCTAAGATAAGCGAGACTGTGTGCGGGAGCTGCTTTTCGTTGTCTTCAGTGATCTCTTTTAATCAAATCACGGAGGTCAATAACTGTATGTGAGACTGAGCAGACCGGTGAGCTCACATATACAGTGTAAGGCAGGTTTGACCCACGGCGATAATGTGGAACCTGAACTGAATTATCATCAGCATCATCGTGACAGTAGATTATAATGCACCATATCACAACTAAGGCTTTGCCAGAAACAAACATTTATAGTTTCACATCATTGTTTATTTCTTTGTGCAGCAAATCACACTATGGGTTCTTTCACTGTGCACGGATACAGGCAGGAAATCTGCACGAACACAAGCAGACATGAAGGAGACTGAACGTGACACAGAATGGGCTACAATTTGCACAAGACAATGGGATGTAACTGAAGTGAGTTTTTCCCAAACGCCCAACTGGCCACAAATTGTATTTAGAGCTACATTTTATCTGTTGAATTTGACCACGATTGAAACCTAAATGGCATGTTTGTTTTTTTCGTTTCATTTTTTTTTTTTTTTTTAAAGCGGTAATTGATGTAAGCTTGTATTTTATGGTAAAGGAACTAAAACGATCGCCGGTCTGTCTCGTGTTGTGCAAAGCATCCTCTGTAATGAAGTGTAGTAATGACAGTATAAATGCAAGATTTGTTTTTAAACTGCTGACAGGAGCTTTCACGGAAGGAAACATTTTAGATACCATTTTAGGCCTGCATTTGTTTTGTAATGACTATATTGGGCTAATATTGTGTAATTTGTTACGTTTGATTGAAATTTTGCACAAAAGGAAAAAAAAAAAATCTAATACAGATACATTTCAGACAGAGTAAAGTATAAAGTGGTTTGAAAGTACAATAGGCTAATTGCTGAATGATTAATAATAACCAAAACTGTTTCTTTCAATTAATCAATCAATTAGCCTAGTCCACATATTTAATCAGAAAAAAAAAAACCCAAAACAAATTAAAAAAATCCATTAAAGTTCCACTGATGAATAGTTGCTCATTCCGACTATATTTTAAATGTTTTCCCTTTCTCTTTTTCACAAAACTAGGGATGAATTTATAATACTGTTAACTGGGAGAAAAAGTGTGTGTTAAAATGGGAGCCAAACTGTGGCGACAAGAAAGGTATCCGCATAATGAAACAGGAGACCGGTTTGAACAGGCTTCAGTACTTTAGTAATCTTGAGCAGTAGATCTTTAGCGGTCCCTCTGTCTTTAGCACCATGTGGATGAGGTGACAGGCCTAAACCGGTTCCTACGTGGATGGAGGGCCGGTTTTAGCTGGCTGCGTTGCCGTAGTAACCAGCTCTCTATAAATACTGTGGGTCTCCCGTGTTACCTTCCACTCTAGTCTCAGTCCGGGCGGAGAAGAAGAACCTTTAGCAGTAGACTTCATTGTGAAGGGGTACTGCTTTATTTTATCCCAGTAGTCGGACCTAATGGGCAAACTCTTTGTAAATGCTTTTTAAGGTAAGTAATACGTTTTTTTTTGTTTTTTTTTTAATGTGGCGCTACTAAGAACCTCTGATATTTAATTGTGGGGAACTAACGTTAGCTAGCAAGTCGAGTGGTTTTGGCAGCTTCAAAATAACAAGGGGAATACGAGACCATTGGCATTTTAAAGTATGGTGGATTTAATGCGAAATTTAAATGCCTTGTCGTACACTAACACTTTCTAAAAATTACTACGTGGCCCGGGGAACAGAAGGTTGGTTAGCTAGCTAGCTAACTAGCCATCCCATTCATTGGCGTTAACGTAACTAACTAATCTGTATAACCAGTGATGGTAACGTTTCAGAGCTATGGACTTAGTTGTTTTGACATTATGCCATACAGGTACTTAAATTCGCTGCGTTGGCTTGGATCAACCACTTTCATGATAATGCTAAATTGCCGCATGGCATGAAGATCTCCAAGCGGAACCGGCAAACTGACTCTGGTGTCCATTGTTTGGCGCCGATTGGTTAATGTTCATGGCGTTCGCCTGAGTAAAAGGCGGGTCTTCTTTGTCATTGGTGGGAGTCATAGCTGGGCGGGCCTCGGACGTTCATTTCTGTCAATGACTTATAACAGATGGTCTCAAGTTGACATGACACAGTTATAAAATGGAGCTCGTTAAAGAAGCATTACGTCTTCCTTTTTTTTTTGCCAATTTGAAGTTATTTATATTAAAAGATTAAGTCATAACTTAGTGTTAAATTAGCACATTTATAAATACGAATTTATATTCTCTTTAACTTTATTGTCTTTATAAAAATAAAAAAAACCCGTGGAGCTTGTACAAAGAAAAGAGTCCTGTAGCTCCTTCGGCAGACAGATTTCCAATGTACAATTTTATTTGTAAGTTTGCGCTCAAAATGTAATCTGAAGCTTTGTGAACCCGCTTAAGCTGCGTCTATAAACGCTGCAAAGTGCTTTCCCTCCTCCCGACCAAGATTTTGTTCCCCCTTCGTTAAATGTTCCTTTACTATTCCACTAATGACTTTCATCTGTTCTTGTTCACAGAATCATCAGTCTAGGGAAACGCACACTGGCTACTCAGACGGCCCTGGCCTCGAGTCTTATTTAAAGGGGTTTAACTTCACTGGTGAGCCACCTTGGCTTCTCTGCACCTGAGTAATAGCAACTTCAAATTCCGTCTTCTTTGTATCCAAGTAAGTGTTGCACAGCTTGTTTTATGTCTTGATTTTTAAAACATGCATTTAGCACTGTAAAACAAAAATGGTGCTTTGTCCGTCATCAATATTTGCAGTGTTTTTAGACTTTATACTAAGATTGCGGAATGAATCAAACCTTTGTAATCCAGGACACAAAGGATATTGTGCGCTCAACGCTGAATGTGATCTTAAAATGCCACTCTCCTTGTTGCAGCTTCTTGGTAACCAATCAAAAGGACTCTTTGTGACCATGAGCACTACCACTGAATTTGAATTCTCTTTCCTGGAGGAGGGTTTCTCTGCCCGGGATGTGGTTGAGCAGAAGATCAATGAGTCATCAGTGTCGGTAAGCCTTTCCTGCTGGCATTTCATGTGATAAATGTAAATAGGTTGCTACTGAACTCCTCCCTTCTGGCCAGGTTTCTGATGTGGTCTGAATTGTATCATCTTAACGTAAAAATCTTTGGAACAAAATCTGATGGCAGTTTTTTTCATTCATGTATATTTTTTTTTTCATTATGCTATGTTGAAGGTTTTTAAATTGACTCTGCTTTTGTTAAACACACGTGGATCTTTTTTCATCTGCTCTAGGATGACAGGGATGCCTTCTACGTCTGTGACTTGGGAGACATCTTAAAGAAACACTTGCGCTGGACAAGGGCCCTGCCCCGCGTCACTCCATTTTATGCTGTCAAATGCAACGACAGCCGGGCTGTTGTTACGACATTGGCATCGCTGGGAACTGGCTTTGACTGTGCAAGCAAGGTGTGTGTTGAAAAGTTCCCACAGCAGTCCCATCTTCTCAGAATAACAGTTCAAAGCTCTGTCAGTGATGTGCTGAAACGGCTTTGGCAGTTTGTGTTCTTAAATTGGCACTTTTTTTCCGCTGACTGTTGGCATTGTTCCCCTCTAGACGGAGATTCAGCTGGTTCAATCTCTGGGAGTGGATCCAAGCAGAATCATCTATGCGAACCCCTGCAAACAGGTTTCTCAGATCAAGTATGCATCTGCCCATGGGGTTCAGATGATGACTTTTGACAGTGAGGTGGAGCTCATGAAAGTGGCTCGTTGTCATGACAATGCCAAGTAAGTTCTTTTTTTCTTTTTTTTTTTTTCTTTTTAAGTTATTGCAGCCATAATTTGAAAGACTTAACCAGCATTTTAAAATTCATTAACTCTGTTTTTGTATCATGTCCAGGCTTGTGCTGCGTATTGCTACAGATGACTCAAAGGCAGTATGTCGCCTTAGTGTGAAGTTTGGGGCCCCACTCAAGGCTTGTCGGGGGCTTCTTGAGCGGGCTAAAGAACTGGGGCTGGATGTAATTGGCGTTAGCTTTCATGTTGGCAGTGGCTGCACTGATCCAGTGACCTTCAGTCAGGCTATTGCTGATGCCCGTTGTGTCTTTGATATGGGGGTAAGTTGTGACTGATATACTTCTGTAACTGCTCTTTATGGGTTTTTACCCAGCCGATTACCTAAAAACTCAATTGTGTCACCCCATAGGAAGAGCTGGGCTACAACATGAACCTGTTGGACATTGGAGGAGGTTTCCCTGGTTCGGATGATGTTGAACTCAAATTTGAAGAGGTAACTGACTGTTTGTGAATTAATAATTGTTAAAAATACCCTCCCCTGCATGTTTGGGACTAAATGTTAAACATCAGGTTGATTCTTACATGTGGACACTTTCTGTGATAGATCACAGCAGTCATCAACCCAGCCCTGGACAAGTATTTCCCTGCTGACAGTAACATAAAGATCATTGCTGAGCCCGGGCGTTTTTATGTGGCCTCCGCTTACACACTGGTCGTCAACATCATCGCCAAGAAGGTCATCATGGATGATGAGGCAGCCTCTGATGGTAAAATTACCACGAACTCTCAATAAATGTATGCAGGGTAGACTTCTCATTGATATTTGTCAGTAGTAAATGAATGGTTGTGCTTCTTTCACAGAGGAGGATGAAGCTACCATTGACAGGACACTGATGTACTATGTCAACGACGGAGTGTACGGCTCATTCAATTGCATCTTGTATGACCATGCTCATTGCCTGCCATCCCTGCATAAGGTAAACTAAGCTCAGGTGTTTTTATTCTGCCACATTTTCACCTCTCGTTACAGTCTGTGAGAGTGAAGTAAATAAACAGTAATGGTAAAGTTTTTTTGCTTCTGTGCTTCCCCTCCATGCCACTGACAGAAGCCAAAGCCAGATGAGGTCATGTACCCCTGCAGTATCTGGGGCCCAACATGTGATGGGCTGGACCGCATTGTAGAGCAGTGTAACCTTCCAGACCTGCAAGTGGGCGACTGGCTGGTTTTTGATAACATGGGTGCCTACACTGTGGCTGCCTCCTCCACCTTCAACGGCTTCCAAAGACCTGACATTCATTACGTGATGTCACGCCCCGCCTGGTGGGTAGCTGATAAAGATGCATTTGTCTAGCTCAATTGCAGATCTAGGTGCAGAAACTGACTATAACTGCATTGTCTTTTCCAGGCAATATGTCCAGCAGATTTGTTCCCAGGGCATGCCAGCTCCAGCAGAGGAGACTTGCCCGCAAGAAGTGCCAGCCTGCTGCGGCAGAGAGAGCGGCTTGGAGATGCCTACAAAGCCCTGTCAGACCCACGTAGTTTAAACACAACACAATTAATTATTGGCAAAAGTTCTTTTTGTTTCTTTTGTTTGTTTTTTTTTTATTTTTGTTTCATGGCCAGTTACTTGACAGGAGAAGGAGAGGGGCATGTTGCACACATTTCTGCGTTCTGTATGAAAGCTGGGGATCAACTCTTAAAAGAAATGAGGCTGAATCACACTCTGAGTGTCTCTGTGGGTTCCAGGCAGCCTGTGTTACAGGGGAACTCCTACTTAAACTTGTTGTAGAAGTCTTTCTTCCTGTATTGGGGTGAATGACCAACACCTGAGTAATTCACAATATCTGTTTGAAGAACTGGAGTAGTACAACAGAGTGAGAAACAATCACTCTGCTAACGAAACCATACAGCTACTTTACAGAAGTTTTCTTTCCACTATTGGACTCTCAACTCTTGAAACTTTAGCAACAGTCCAAATGTGACGGGTTACTGATATTGTTTATTTAGTAATATTTTATTTTACTTATTTACACATTGTTGAGACCATTGTTACCTGCTAATCTTGACTTCTCCCATGTTAACTAAATTCACACCCCTAGCTATACCTAGTGACTTGCAAAGAGGTGGTTGGAGGGGTGATTTAAATCCTCAAGAATGGCTGCTATGTTTATATTTATCTTTTTCCATGATCTCCAATTCTCTGCAGAACCCCTTTTGCGTGTTAATTATCAAGATTTCACCATAAGACATGTCTTCAATATGTTAAGTGCATCAGTGCTACTTCTGGCTCCAGTTGTAACTCCTACACAAACACACAAGCTCACAATAAATAACGTATGCATGCATCACACAGCGCTTGTCAGATGCCAAACCGTGTAACAGTTTTGCTGAAATGGCTGCAGCATTTGAAACCGCTTGTCATAAAGCAGACATACACGCTCATAAAGACATTTCAGCACGTGAAGCATGATTCCCATACATGTCCCATCCTCACTTGACTTCCACCCAAAAACAAATCTTCATGATTAACACTGAAAATACAGGGACTCAAGGAGCACACTGCTCCTCTCCTTTTCTCCTCTTGTATTTAATTTTCTTTCTGTTTTTAACTTGTAGGAGGCACAAAGTCTGTTCATGATATTAATAAGAAGCAGTGTTTAACCATACACTTGAAATGGATATGAAAGAGACGGGATTGCACATTCATAATGCTTTCCTATGGAAACTTTTTGAAGTTTTGTATTTTTTTAATAAATAAAACATTAGGTGCAGAGCCAATGGGAAGATGTGTGTTTTGTTCATTCTGGACATGGAAAAGGCTTTAATGTACTTCTAGGTCCCATTGACAGGTTATAGAGCCCCATCTAGTGTTTTGTAGAAGGAACTGTTTTAATTTATTTGTCAAACACCATGCACAAAGTGTAGCTACAGCCAATTTTCTGCAGCTGTTCCTGGGCAGGGATGACATTAAATGCAAATACATTTTCAAGTTACTGAATACAAATAAAATACACATTCGAAACACATGAAACCGGCCCCACGGCTTCTCTTCTTTGCATATACACAGATGAGTTGACCTTAATAAGAACATAAAGGATGGAATTCAAAAGGACTCTTTGCTTTTTTTTTTTTTATTATTTATCATCACTTAAAACTGCTCGGACACATACTGTTCAAGCCTTTGCATCAGGATAGAACTGAATTGACACACACAAGAACTGAAGGTACTTTGTGGCTGATATGAGGATTAATGAAAAGGTTTACGCCGACAGTTGAAACCTTTGTCACTTACCAATTGCTAACGGACCTACAAAATGTAAAAGGGGCTCTTATTAACTGCTGCCCTGTTAGTAGCTGAATTCACATCCCTAGCTGTATACAGCCTATTATGACAAAGCAAATCAAATCACTACCAAAAAGTTACAAAAAAAAAAAAAAAAAAAAATATATAAATATAAATATATA
>JAPQRN010000016.1:7688155-7700603 GCA_037367275.1 Coranthus polyacanthus
GAACTTATTGTTGTTTTTATGTTATGAAACTGCTTGATGATGAGCTAAAAAGTAAATACAGTTTGTGCCATAATGTTATAGGGGTTGGAAAAAACATTGTTTTATCATGGCAGTAACTGGATGAACAAGAACACGTAGCACTTTATTTCATTCTAATTACATTTTTGTGATATAGTCTAAAAATTGCAATAATTGTAGAATTGCAATTCTTAAGAATCGCAATACATATTGAATTGGGACCCAAGTATCATGATGGGAGAAAAGTGTATTGTCCCAGCCCTAATGTGGTTTCTTTTTGTTAAAATGGAAAATCGGTACGGAATTTTGGTCTGGTTTTATAGTTTAAGTTACAGTTTTCAGATCACACGCTGCCCAAAAACGTAGAATGTTTAAACATAAACAGTGCAAAAATCATTGTGTTCCTGTGTACCAGAGATGACAGATGACAGATGACAACCCAGAATATTAAAGTATGTAGACCTGCTTTTTCCTGATGGGCTTTTTTCCCTAATAAGTTGAGTGTACTGATACAGCGATTGTCCAAAGATATTATTACATTATTGCCTTTGTTCTTTACAAAGAGGGGGCGGTTCTCAAAAAAGAAGACAAAAAAAAGTGTTTCATCTCTTAGCATAGCGCTAGCTAATGAAAAAAGCTTGGCCAGTAAATGAAAGTTTGTGCTATAGTTAAGCATTTTAATGTCCCAAAAGGATCTCTTGTTGTGCCTCCTCTTCCTTTCACTGAAATGATGTTTGTAAAGACTGCTGAATGCAATTACTGGCTATTTATTTTATATTGTAAACACAGATAAGCCCTAGGCACCAAATGTAACCCATAGAGGATCTGCTAAAAGATACTGAGATTTCACAAGTGTGAAGAAAATAAACATGTAACCAAAAATATTGCCCAAAAATAGACAGACAGAGAGAGACAAACATCAGCAGGTAGTGCTCAGGATTTAGAATTCCGCGCCCCCTGACAGAAAATCGGCTATGCACAAACTGAACAAATAATATACATTTCCCTCCTGATTTGAAGAACTACAGAGGATGTGCATGCTTTTGTGCCTTTTGCTTCCTATATTTTCTACAACAGAAGCACATGAGGGAATAATTGATCATTGAAGCTAAAATGTTCAGTTACTTTTCTTGCTTGCTATTTGTAAACAGACTGTTCAAACTCTCCATGGAAGAGAGTGATGGTTGAGGGAGCTAGGGAGTGGGGACAGTGAGAAGAAACCTGCGATAAAGAAAAATAAAACGTTATTTTCTAATTGTTTCACAGACAAAACAAATAAATATGTCCCCACACCTTCGCACAAAATGTAAGGGAAGGTTTTGAGGAAATGCAACCAAAACTCAGATGAGTTGTTGGTTTTGTCCATTCTGGGCTTTTTAGTTCAGTAGATAATAACTCTGGTCCACACTCAGACATAGTAGGTGACAATAATGCACCTTAACACTGGATGCCACCTGCTATAAAATGGGAAATATAAGAGCAAGTCTTTTTGTGGAAACACGACAGTGCAACATGGTGGATGCCTCATTCTAAGGCAGTGAAAACACAACAGTTCTTATTTTTATACACTAATGGAAACACAACCATGAATACTATATTCCATTTCTGCAATTAAATCCTCCTAAACCCTCCCTAAATCCTACACACTGGACCTTTAATTCACATTTGCAAAAGTATTGATCTGTGTTTTCCTGTTAATATTTTTTACTCTGAGGATAAATTAAATAGCGTCAAAGAGAAAAACTGTTTTATCATCCACGAGATCACCATCATTACCAAGCTTATCAAGTGTTTACTGAGCTCTAATTGAAGTCAAGACTGGAGAGTAATAATCCAGTGTCAAGCATCTGATCGCTAATGTGACACCATTGATGAGAAATGGCTGCCAGCTTGGCACAGTAAAGCTAGCTCAGGGTAATGTTTTGATTAATACTGAATCAGGCTTGTCATTCCTCCTCATGATAAATAGATGGGAGTTAATTACAAAGACTTCCCATTCTTGCTTTTGCCCTGTCCATGGAAAGCATGAAAGCTGCGTGCTGTCAATGAGGGCAATTAAGGGAGAATAATAGGACACATACTGAACATGCACATTGCAAGAAGAAGCACATAGGCTGTATTGCTAAAATTATGCAGTATACTAAAGTAGTGCATCCATCACATTGTGTACTAAATTGGTATTTTTAAAAAGTACATAATACAAATCTAGGCTTTCTTGGCCAGTGCAGTGTGAAAACAGCCAGTGTCTGTTTCATCAATCATGGTGTAGGCATTCTCCAGAGCCTTGTGTTTTTTTTCAAGAAGTTGAAAAGAAGCACAAAATGAGCAGTGGATTTGAAAACAGAAAAGCAGAGAAGAAGCATAAAATAAGTGGGGAAGAAAAAAAACAACAACAACTAGCGGTCTTTGAGACCAAGTTGAGAAATGAGACCTTAGTAATCTGATCTAACATGAGGCCCTTGTCAGAGGCACAGAGGGGAAAAAAATAGGCATACTAGTAGAAATGGGTTTGTAAGCACTGAGGCCACAGCGGATCAATATGTGTGGGTCGATTGCATGCCAACTCATGAGCCATTTTTATGAGGTTGTTTTGAAGTGTGGTTTTGGCTGGTCACCCACATGCAATGGTCAATACATCTCTAATATTATCTACGCTGCAGTATTCCAAAGACTATTTCTTCATTATATAATTATTCTGTTTATACCTTACCCGTTCACTGACAGGATCTTAAAGGGTTTGTGGCCGAAGCCTAAAGCCTGACAGTATCTGTTATAACCAAATCATAAGGAATAAAAACTGCACTGGTACAGCATATCTCCTGCCAATTGTTTCTGAAATCTATTTACACTAAGCGCCGCAAATTAGACTGCAACCCAGAAAAGGTGCCAGTGGGAGTGGTAGATCTGCAGGTCATCTACTAACAAAGCGCAAATTTATGAACACAAATGCAGCCAGTTCATTTCAATGGTGATCAACGCAATTTAACAAGAGCGGCGCAAAGTAGCGCAGAGCCAGATCACGCATAGACACACCACAAACAGCTTGATCTAATGTATAATACTTCAAAATCACAATGTGGAACATCTGGACACCACTCTGGACATTGAGGTAAATACAGAAGAAGATGACAAGACGCTCAGGGAAGTCACATTTGTAGCTGGCAGAGCACTGAATACTGACTTCTATTCACAACACTTGCTGTTTGCAGTCAAACCTGACTGGTAGAATATTGTTTTTTTTATATCAGTAATACAGAGGAAACATTGCCTGCTGTCTGAATAGGTACAGCCTACAGCTACAGCCTATACACCCATTATTATCCATTAAACTTCCTAGTGTTTTCCATGGATCTGTGTGCAAAATCATAGAAATCTTGAAGAGTCTCCTAGACATTTGGTAATGTTACATACAGTACTGTAATCAATATGCAACACATGTTACACAGAGAATAACATGGAATGAATAACCCTCTCCACCTCCTCTCTTTCTTCTCCATGTGCATCTATCATAGCTGTGCCTGGTACAAAATAGGTTAAAACATGTTTTTTCTGGATTAAATAATGCCGTAATTGGCAGTAAATGACCTTTGAAATCCTTATTGAACCACACTGTGTGAATCACTTAAATACCGTCCTCCCCAAATGTCGCACTCTGAAAGAGGAACTCATACAATTACATATGCAATAAGGCAAGAAATAACTGTGTCCACACCATCTTATTAAATCACACCAGTAGTTTTTTACCACCAAAACACGGTTAGTGCTAGTACAAAACATTAGTAATTCTGTCCCTTAAATCTTGTGCAGAACATTTTTGGGTTGTCCAGGACAGAATCTAGAAGCGCAGCTGTTCTCCTCTATCTGGCTTTGGTCAACCTGCAGTTGTAAGAAATCACTGCTACTGCGGAGCATATTAAATTAACTGGATTGTTTCTGGTTCTGATGAATTATCGTAGAGTGTGATAAATTGGAACCCCATCCTAATTATATTTGCATAATGTCTTTCTGCTTCATTTCTGCTCCTATGTATGCTGGGAAATTCCCAGCAACACTACGGTGAGATCTGGAAATAATTCCTAATGTTTGCAGTTGCCATTGGAATCTGTCAAAAGTTAAACAGTTTTTGCCATGAAAGCATTCATCATTGTCTGTGAGTGCGTGGTTAAATCACTGTAACAGTCTCAGAAGTGCTGTAAAGCATCATTAATAGTCATAATTAAAGTGGGAAACATAATCAGACTTTCATTTAACAAGTTCATGATAATTAGAGATACAGGCACATTTTAACGTGGAGGATAAAGTTGTCAAACAAAAACTAACTCCATATTACTCCCTAGTAAGTTTGAACTGTTGGAGTATTATTATCGTTACCATTAGATGTTTTACTGTATCCATTTTATTGAGCTGATTCAATGCTAAATTTCTGACTTTTTCTTTTCTGGGAACTTGATTTTCTGCTACTTGATCCCGTGCATCCTATTACGTTGGTAGTTCAATGACCCCTTTGTAAAAAGATTATATTCTATTTGCTTCTATTTGATTTCATTTCCTTCCTTCAGCTTATTTAAAACTTGACAAGTGGGTGCATTTGATTTTTCATTTGATCTCGACTCCCTGACAAACCTTTAAGATTGCACCAGATCACTTACACAGCGAGTAATTCTTAACATTACACACACATTTAAGTCATCATCTGACTGAAGAGTTGTGTCTTGTACTGCTCTTTTATCATTGTACTGAATCCCTGCACCCACAATAGAGAACCACTTTTACCAGGAAACTTTCATTTACAGTAAAAAGCATGACCATAATAACTACTTCTAGCAATGGTTCTGCCTTTTGCAATGTTTATGAGAAGAATATTGCTTACAGGCTTTACAGTAGGTGTTTTCAGGTGTTTCCTGCCAGGAATAGGCTGCACATGTGGCAGGTCACTCATTAAAAATTTACTTACAGAATAATTCATGCATACATTTTAGGTCGCTGTATTCCAAAGTGTCACACGAGAAAAAAAAATTTAATATTCTTTTATGTTGGATCGTGTGCCTCATTGTAAATGGCCCTGGCTAATCTGTGTTTGTCTGTCAGGAGTTTCAGTCTGTCTGGAGCAGTTAGAGGTCACAGCTTGGCTTGCAATGTTCAGCTGGCGCAGCATGGAGCGACACATCCATATTTTATTCTGGCCGATGGCAAGAGGAGAGCTATAGATAGCACTTTATTCTTGCTTCTCTGCAAACAGCAAATGCCTTAAAATATACAAGCAGAGGCAAAAGCCAGCAGAAAGGAAAAGTGTGTGACTTTAAGATGGGACATTACATGCTATCCGGTCGGTGGAAATGACAAGGCATGAGACAGTAAATGTTTAAATCCTTTAGAGACAAGAGGAGAAAGAGGTGGGCAGTGGAGTGGAATTTGTGCCTGTTCCCATCACTTGGCATTTTTATAAGTGATCCAGATGACGTACATGTAGTTGCAAATATATATATATATATATATATATACACTTTATATATACCTCATGACAAGCTAAACTTATGTAACAGTATTTTTTAAAATGCCTATAATATTTAAAGATCCATTTAATATAATCATATAAAATCAAAGTATTCATGTGAATAAGATGATCAAACAAAAAATTGGACACAAAAGTCACCATACACAGGTATTTACAAGTTTTCTCCATACATTTACTGATGGAAAATAGCAAAAATAGTTTTCAACTGTTAAAAGTTGGCGAACATCACAAATGAATTTCATTTCTGCACACGTCTTGATTAACGGTGATATAAAGAGCAATAAAGGAGGAGTTTCTGCAACAAATGGTCACTGACGCAACTTCTGATCTCTACGAAACACCTCCTACCACAAATCTAGCTCAATTACATAATGCATAGTGTGTTGAATGTACGTTTAAGATCAGGATTTCACCACACTGATGCCTTTCTGCTCATAATGCTTTCTGATGTGCTCTGTAATGGCGTTCTCATTATTGATCTCTTTCCGTAATACCATAATATAACACTTAGGGGCCAAGTGACAGCCCAGGATGCTGTAGCTGGAAATGACAATGGCAGCACCTTCTATAGCACATTTGTACACCCCGTTCAAACTGATATGAATGGGGATAAAGAGAGCCCAGATTATCAAAAACAGCAGCATACTGACGGCGACTAAACTGGCATTTTTATACAAATCTGGCAGCTCCTTTCCTTTGAACGCAAAAACAAAGCAGGTAAGAGCCAGCAAAGCGTTGTAGCCAAGCATGGCAAATAAGAACTTAGGGGAGCCTTTGACACACGCCTTCAGGATGGTCCGGTTCAAGTTGTGGTCCCTCGGAACAGGGGGGTCAAAGTACAGCCATGGAATGCATAAAGCCAACTGGACCCCAAAGACAATGGTCACCACAGCCACCGGCTGGTTGAGCTTCTTCAGCCAGGACGCTATGGTCAGGTCAAAGTTGAAGCCCACTAGTATCTGGAGCAGGTTGGCCAGAATGCAGGAGATGCAGAGGGAAAAGGCTATGCCAAAGAGAGGAAGGCCTACCATGCAGGAAACCTCAGTGGGAATTCCAGGGAAGGTTAATGTGAGGCAGAAGCAGACCAGCAAGGAAAAAAGCTCTAAGAAACACAAGTAACCTCCAACAGCCTTCACAATGGGAGTACTATGGTGGATTGTGAATAAAATAGCAAATACAATGGTAACAATGATGCCCAAGACTTCCAAAGAACTCAAAATGACAACGAAGGGATCCTCCCAGCGTAGGTATTCTACAGTTTTGTTCAGACACTTGTCCCTTTCTTCAGATGAATATTGGTATTTACTGCAGCGTGCACATGGTGTACCTATGAAGTAAACAAAGGCGATATTAACAGCTTTCGGACAAGAGCAATATTTGATATATTTTATGCTTATTTTATCTTTGGATATTTGCCAGAACAAGACAAAGATCTGAATTCAGCCTGAATACGATACCGTGCCTCAGATTTTGTTCTTCTTCAGGTGTTTCTTGCAGGATTTACAGTGTAAATGTGTGCTCCATGGCATGTTAACAGAGACTATAAACACTTACCATTTTCAGGAGAAAACTCTCCATCGACACACTTGACACAATAACGGCAGCATTTGTGTTCTTGCACTTTCAGCTCATGTCCACGGCGACATGTTTTGAAGCAGTTATAAGCAGTTACCTTAAGGAACGACAAAGAATGAGCTCAACGCGATGTGTATTTTGGGGAGTATACAGTATAGTGGACAAATAAATATTTTGACCTCACCGCCACACTGGACATTTGTTTAACAAGATCCTCTGGGATTTTAAGTTTTCCATTTGGCCAGTATTCTCCGATGGTTTTGATGCCCCTGTTGGAGTCAGAAATGTTCCAGTATACAATATCGTACCCTAAACTGGGGTCTCCGTTGTCATCAAAGTATACATGTGTGCCGTTTACTGTGAGGTTGACTGTCTTTATCTCCCTGAGAAGCTGTGAAGACAAACAACAAAAGTATGTAGATGTTCGGGCGGACGGTAGCCTGGAAACTTTCAAATAAAATGTAAGATATTAAAGGATTAGAGACACTGTCATTGTTATTTTAAGGGAGTCCTTTGACATTTTGGGCAATATGCTTTCTTTGTGAGAGCTGCCATTTGTATCTGACTCCAATTCTGAATCCCGTTATAGATTGGTTGTTAACCTGACCATAAAACAGACCTGATACAGGATCTTAAGAAACGGCAATGAATCAATCATTTATTTAAGCAATGATCAGTCTTACACGGGCCTGCGGTATCTCAAGGTTACAGAGAATAAGTTTCCCCAGCCATCAGACATAAAACGTCGGGGCGGAGGACACGTATCTCTGGGCGCCAAGTCCCCGAGTCTTTTGTCCTTCTCTCTCGGGTGTTGTCTTCTGTCTTCCGGCCTTAGCCAATCACCTTCACGCACAACACGCGCCAGGCCGGACCGCTGTGTTGTCGCGACTTTTATCCTTGAAAACGGGGGTCGTACGGTCTTATCTCACAGCTGGTTTCGTTTTGGATTCGTCTGCTCTCTCTCCGTTATCTGGTTTCTCACACATTCCTCTAAGCGAGAAGCAAAAAACCGTCCGTGACGCGCAGTCCGTACTTCTTCATTTTACAATAACGACCTCTTGGAGCTTACGACCTTCTAAATGTCAGTATGTCACACAACTCAAGAGCATGTTAGCAAAACATGCAAATAGTAACTATGTCGTATTTCATCCTAATTATACGCTGCTTAGATGTGCTATATATTCCCAACAGAGCTAGCAGTGAGCAGTTATTTTTGAATCCTCGTTTTTTAGTTATTTTGTTTCACTTCCTGTTTCTGTGCTAAGCTAATTAGCTAAACCAACCGCACTTAACGTTGTGAGAACGTGACTAAACGTTTATTTTTTCCCCCCCAAAATGTCAAAGTTTTCCCGTAAAGGTGTGTAATATGTTGGCAATGCAAAATAGGTCAGGAAGATAATTTAATGTACCTCAAAGGCTGTAAAAGGGGTATTGCGTTCACAGTGGCGGTTGTCGCACTTCAGCAACCGCCTGAGACCCTCGGCGATGACTTGGACGGCTAAGTAGATATTGTATGTTTCGTCCTGGTCAATGAAAGAGCTCGGTTCCCGACAGTGCGGCAAACACCGTCGGTTCGTGTCACACTCGCCGGACACATTTGAACACTGTCTGAGGTAATGCTGTAAAACGGGGTTGCGCGATCTGTTAAACATCGACTTGACGTAGTCTTCGAAACCCGGCACCTCGTTCCTCTTCGAGATGAATCCGAAAACTCGCCCGGCCCTGTGGACGTCGGGCCGTTTAGAGAGATTTGAGAACGTGGCCCATGCGTCACTTGCAATCCAAGTTCTGTTGAGGTTGTGTTTAATAGCTGCTCTCATAATGATATCGACGTTTCTGTCGTGGGTGAACACCACGATGGCTTCGGCGGAGGATTTGTTGATATTTCTCACAAGCTCACGCAGCGTTTCGTGCGTTTTGGCGTTGCGCTTGGAAAAGTCACCGGGCAGGATTTGAGTGAATTCAACGCAGGTGTTGGTTTTACGGAAGTTGTCCATGAGGCCGTCGCTGCCGTACTTCCCGTACTCGTCGTCACTTCCCACAATGGCCACTATTTTCCAATTGAACTGCTTCGCCAGCTCGGCGATTGCCTTTGTCTGATATTCATCGCTAGATATCGTTCTCATAAAAGTGGGGAACTTCGTCTTCCTGCTCAGCAACACGCTGGTTGATGCATAGCTAATCTGTAGCAAACAGGAACAGATCAGAGAAAGCAGTACTTTTGCATGTTATTACAGAATCTTCGATTTCAACTGGACGGTATTAAGGAAGACAGAAAACAAACCTGGGGAACTGAAGACAGAGCAACAACTCGTGCAACAGCTGCTGATACCTCAGAGTACCTCTCACCTATCAGCACTTTAGTTTTGGGTTCAGGTAAAGGCGAGTGAATATCTGCAGATACTAAGCAGTCTTGAGGGTCTGACTGGTTCTTGAGCAGCTGGAGTGTTGCTCTGATGGCAAGCATGACATCTCCACAGGTGTCGTAGATGTCATATCCTAAGGTGAAGTTGGGTAGAAGCTTTGGCGTGCGCTGGTTTATTTCGTCAATGGCATATATCATCACTTGAGAGCGTAGGAAATTTCTAACATCGTAGCTGCAAGGATTAACAGCGCAGACTGAGCACAGCACACAGTACAATAGAGCACGGTTGTGTGTTATAAACTAACTTATTTCTAACAGGATGCACTGACCTGGTACAGGAGACACGTCCGGCCTCGGCGGTTCTGTTGGTTTTTACATGAATAGGAAAAAGTCCTCCAATGATGATGTCTCCATCAGAGTACGCGTGCAGGATCTCTCCTGAATGCGGGCAAAATGCACAGATCTTGATGAGTAACCACAGCAAGAACATTATGGATACACAGAAAGTGTACAAAAATACACAAAAATATGTTTGCATTCGTCACTCGTCTCTCTGCAGTATGAATGGGTTCCCTGGACAAAACCTCTCATTTAAGTTCCACCCTGGGAGGAAGTTAGAGAAGATCATTTGCATTGACAGATGGATTCTGGAAGAAGGTCAAAATCATTTGAATTGCGCACAAAAGAGGATTCATTATTATCAGTCTTTATGATCTTTTCATCTGACTGAAAATGCTTTACAGTGACTCTGCACTGGGTACTTAGCACTGGAATATGTAGTCCATGAGAGGGCAGCGTGCTACATGGAAACTGTGGCTAACGTGTCTTAAAATGAAAATACTTTTATAGTTCACAATGAATGACACGGTGATGGTTATGTGTTCAACTAGAGTAAAAAAAAACTAGTCACGTGGAAAAAAAATATTCGGAAAATCAGCACAGGCCCCCGAGAGCAGTAATGTTGTGTATGGTTATTTATTCGTCAGCGCAGGTCAGAAAAGTGAGGCATGTAATTGACTGGTGAAAAACATGGTCGTGTGTGTATACAGTATGGACATTTAAGTTTGTTAATTCTCCCAGGTGATTTGAAAATGTGCTACACGAGTGATACATTGAACTGCGCACATGGTGTATTTGTCTGTTTAACTTGTAAAGAGACATTGAATGCGTACAACATGATCTTCCTCAAATATTAGTCAGAAGAGTCAGGAATGGTGTGCCGTGCCTTTGAATGTTCAGATTGTGGTTTACAGATAGTGACGCAGTACTTAAAGGTATTTTCCTCATAATTTCTAAGGCTTTTGGTAAAACTTGGCTGCACTAAAACCCAAGTAAGTGTGTACTGTAAACTTTAGTCTTCATGCAGGGTAAAGTTTAGACAGTTGCAACAAAGGGACAGTACCTATTTGCTGCAACCACAAATGTGATAGGACAGTCAGATATATTTTACACATGCCCAGTTAGCCCCTCTCCCTATCTGGAACACTTTTCTTAACAAATAAAATTAAAAAAATAAAAAAGAAATAAAATTAAATAAATAAACACAGAGTTCTTGTTGTACTAGTGTCAAAGTTAATCTAAAAGCTAGAATATTGAATTTTATCATGACTAGTTTGAACTGTCACCGCATGATCCTTATACAAACAAATTAAAATTAAATGCACATTAGATTTCAGTGCTCTATTAAATAAGTGAACCATTCAAAAGTGTGGGCATTGTTACACTGAGAATTATAATTGCTGTTAGTTAATTAACTAGTACAATGTACATTAAAGGCTGTTTAAACTGTCCCCAGGTTTAATGTCGGCCTATTAAACTTGTGCTGGTGTGTTTAAGAGGAATTCACTTGTTTGTTTACCTATGGAACATTGGACTGACTGGATTATGTTTTTCTGAACTCTGATTAGAAATTTCATTGGAACATTGTTGAAAACTTTAGGCTGCTGAAATTTAAAAAAAAAAAAAAAAAAAGAGTCTAAATACATTTGTAAATCAGTGTAAAGATCAATATTAAATCAACACGGGGCAAACTCTCGGATATCAGTTATTGGAAACCAACTGTTGCTCTGAAACCTCGGTCACTTGCGCACGTCTCTCCCTCCTTCTTGCATTTCCTTCACATGTGCCTGGATTGGGCAACCTGTTCCCCACGCCTTGTGGGCCGTGGACAAAGATCACATAAATAGGCAAAATTCAGCCGGGGGTAGTGGACACGAAAGGAGCACTCAGAATAGAGACACCATGACTCTCTCACTGTGGGGACTTGTCTTTTCTCTTGGCGCGCTGGCGTCGGGGACTTTGGGAGCCTTACCTCAGTTTGGGTCACGCCACCGGCAAATCCACGCAATTAGTCCTTCAATCACGCGAGTGTCTCAGAGTCAAGTCTCTCAGAAGGGTTACCAGCGCCTCGAAAACATCAGATCTGTTGAACAAACCCCCGACGAAGCGCCGAGTTCTGAAAGTTTCCAGCAGGTCCAGCTGGGCGACTACGGCGTCCGACGCCTGCAGCAGAAGGGTGCGCGGCCAGGTACCAGCAACTACCTGCCGCTGGACAGAGGCGACAACGGAGGTGGGTCAGAGGTTACGTCAAATGCACTCTCCTGCACGTTTTGAAATGCACTTTTCATGCTCTGCACATTTGGAGAAGTATCTGATTTTCTGCCTTTTAAACGTGCTTGTTTTTTTTTTTTAATAATATCAAATAGCGCATACATAATACATACTAATAACAGCTGTAATAAGTCGAACACATAATCGAATTCATGCACAGGCTTAATAAATATCATTTCAGCCCAGTAAATACTTCACCCTTTGTGACACACGTGCTCGTCTTAATTCATTAATAGCCTATTTAAAATTAATTAAAGCCTGCCTGACATTTTGCATCTCATTTGTTTGAGCAACCACTGCTCGGTGCATTCTCCTCTCAGTTTCCCGTCTCCCTTGGCAAAAGCTCCTGGCACTAATTCCAGGTT
>JAPQRN010000016.1:7700703-7711254 GCA_037367275.1 Coranthus polyacanthus
AGCAACCACTGCTCGGTGCATTCTCCTCTCAGTTTCCCGTCTCCCTTGGCAAAAGCTCCTGGCACTAATTCCAGGTTTTATCGTAATCAAGCCTCCCATCACCGGGATGGCCAGCCGCTCTCACAGCTGCAACACAAAGCAGCACCATTTGCATCCTGGCAGCCTGCTGGCAGCTCCAGTGGCTCTCCTGCAGCCATCAGAAGTGGTGCGTTCGGGTAATGAGCCTTATAGCCGTAGCTCACATTCAACCCTCTATGAGGACAAATCTGGAGCCAGTGTAGCCCCCTAACATGTGTCTCTCATAGTTGGTTTATTAGGCTGCAAACATGAACATTTTTGCAATTAAGCTCTAAAACAAGATGTAGAATCTATTTGCTTTAAAAATAGATATTAAATTCTTGACAAAATGTGGGTCATGCAGACGAAATGCATGGTTCTGCCTGTTTCTAATGGCACTGGTTGGCTCATGAAACAGTTTGCTGGTGTGCTGCTGAGTGATTTTATAATGATTTCCCAATTTTTAGCTTATGTACATCTCCTTGCACTGTAGAAAACCCTGGCAGAGCACTCGTGGTTCGGTGTGATGGTGGCAGCAATTTTGTATTTGCAAAATAAAGTTTAAATTCCATTAAAGCATCTGTTTATTTTTTACAGCAACAAGAGCAAACTGCAGAAATCGGCCTATAGACCTGGTCTTCATTATAGACAGCTCCCGCAGTGTACGTCCTGCTGAGTTTGAAAAGGCCAAGGAGTTCCTACAAGACATGGTGGACAGCTTGGAGATCAGCTCAGACTCCACACGAGTTGGCCTTGTCAATTATGCCAGCACAGTGAAGATTGAGTTTCTGCTGAAGACCTACTTTGACAAGTCTGCAATGAAGCAGGCACTGGCCCGTGTGGAGCCCCTCGCTTCAGGCACCATGACAGGCATGGCCATTAAGACCGCCATGGAGAAAGCTTTCACCATGGAGTCGGGGGCTCGACCGAGCTCCAGGAACATCGCCAAAGTGGCCATCATAGTGACAGACGGGAGGCCCCAGGACACTGTGGAGGAAGTGGCAGCAGCAGCTCGGGCATCTGGGATCGAAATCTACGCCGTGGGAGTGGACAGAGCTGATATGGCGTCTCTCCGCCTCATGGCCAGCCAGCCACTGGACGACCATGTCTTCTATGTGGAGACCTATGGTGTCATAGAGAAGCTCACTTCCAAATTTAGGGAAACCTTGTGTGGTAAGGATGATGAGGGAAGTGCGGATATTCCGTTAAATGGTGGGACTGATGATTTCGGACTAGGCCTAGATGACAGGAAAGGAGGTAAAGGAAAAAACAAAAAATACGATAATGGAAACAACGGTATGTCAGATTCGTCTTTTTAAATTTCACCTGTGATCATATGGGCAGCACCATAGTGGGAATTTCCATTTTAAAGTCAGCGGTCCTCTTCTTTAGCAAGGTAACTGGTGATTTACCACCGTTACCCACAAAAAGGCACTCACTAACAGATGCCGCATACAGTATATGGTGATGAATTAGTGACATGTTGGTACTGCAATCAACATTAAGTATCCATCATATACAACTTAAAGAAGAAGACAAACCTCTGATCAATGGTTGATCTGCCAACTCAGAGAAAACTCCACAACCTGAAATCCTTTAAATGGCTGAAACCCAACATGATGCTGCCTTTACTTTTCACAGGGAGCGCGCTGCCTTTTGCACTCTGCGCTGCATCTTTGCGCCTTATGCTCAGTTATGTGAAGACTTAGCTATCTTAGCTTATCTGACTGAACATTAACGCCACTTAACATGCGAGGCAAAAACTAAAGTAGCTTGCAGTGTAAATTTGGCTTAAATGTCCAACCTTTTTTTTTTTTTTCAGATTATCAAAGAAACGTTACATTAAGTGCTTAATGCCTCTTAATGCACAGTATCTTGCGTAAAAACATGCAGTTTTTATAAAATGCTATTTGTGATATGCTAATTTTATACAGTGAAGAACTTTCAGGTAAACATGCTAAATGTTGAATCAAGTACTAACGATGTGAAGGGTACACATACCTGGTGCTATCAAATGTAGGATCTAAAAAAAAAAAAGAAAAAGCTTGATTCAATCCAACTGCTCATTTCCAATTCATGAAGCATTTGGGTGATATCATAACTGACTGTTTCAAAAAATGAGGAAAACTGAAGTCATTTTGAAACTGTCATCGTTTTCCAAGCTTTTCGAGGTATTTGACTATTTCACATTCCAGTTTCAGTCACGGCCGAAACTGGCAATGACTACCCGTGTTAATTCTGCATGGGTCCAATTTATTGGACTACATGCAGTCATGATTTACTACAACTCAGGCAAATTTAATTAAGTTTGCTGAGCTTGAACCTGAGGAGTAAGTTCAACCGACCTCTATGTTTCACTGTGAGTGACGTCTGTAGATGTTGCATTTCCGTGGCCAGATCTGAATGGAGTTTCCTGTTGGAAAACTGAAATGGATATTTATTCAGATGCACTCATTTTTAATAGAAAGTTTAATGTACTGTATGCATGTGGCACCAGACATGAAACAATGAAGTAATTCACTAAAACTTCACTGTCGCACAGGCATAAGCAAACTAATCTGCATGTTGCTATGTAGAATTTTAAATTTGCACAATTAACTCCTCCTGATATATACTTACAAAACACTAAAACTATGACACATATTTATTGATTTTACTTACCGTAAGCCAATCAGACATTGGAGTGTTTCTTTTCAGGTTTGGATGCATGTGCTCAGGGACATGACTGCCAGCACATTTGTGTTAACAATGGCAGCTCATACGACTGCAAGTGTCGCACTGGCTTTGTCTTGAACCCGGACAAGAAAACATGCTCACGTAAGAATCTTAATCTTTTTCCTTATGTTTTTGTCTCTCTCTCTCTCTCTTTCTGTCTCTCTCACACACAACCTAATTTTTTTTTTGCATGATTTCTTATCCTCTGAAGTACAGTACGTCTGTAGGACTGATGTCAAATACGTTTTTGAAGCTAGTTTATGGAGATCAGTTCTGGACTGCTGGTTACTGTGTGCTGTGGACTGGCTGCATACCATCTCTTGTTACTAATGTTTTGGGTTGCCATAAATAGATTAGACACAACTGAGCGCCGCTTAAATGAGCAGGAATGTATGATGACCTGGCCTGACATTCAGAGCCTCCATGAAAGCCTCATTAACTGCTATCATTATACTGAACGCAAGACTGTGTTAGTCAGATATGGAGGTGTCTTTCAGGTTTGGATGCTTGTGCCCAGGGACATGACTGCCAACATACTTGTATCAACAGTGGTGACTCATACCAATGCAAATGTCGAGCGGGATATGTTTTGAATGCCGACCAGAAAACCTGCTCACGTAAGAACATGGATTTTTATCAACAGTTTAGAAATGTCTCTTGCAACAGTGGTTAGAGGTTGTATATTTGTTAAGCCCTAAAGAAAGCTGATGTTGATTTTTTTTAAAGCAACATTTACAGTGTTAGGAAGTCATCTTTCACAAAGAAAACAGTGTGACTTGCACATAGCAGAGGAGATAGCATATGATTGGCAAAGGGACCACGCTGAGGGAAACATTACTTTTCTCACTGATTTGGTAATGCCTTCAGTGACTAATAGAGCTGCAGTAAAGCCTCTTCTACGGTTTTTAGAGCCACCAGCTGCAGTTTTATACAGGCTTGACACTCTAAAGAGTCTCTGTAAATTGACAATTAACGATTAACAAGTCGCAGTGACAAGATAACAGTGGAAGAGTAGAGGGCAACATGGTCTTTTGTGCTGGGTTTTGCACCTGTAATTACTTATATGGTTTGTTAGATGTGAAAGAAATGTTTCTTTGCACGTCTAATGCACGTGTCCAGGAATAGCTATGATGATTTTATACCCTTGAAAGTGTTGAACAGGATATGTGTTAAATGCAGACCAGGAAATGTGCTCACATAAGAATATTTAATTTTTTTGTCTGCTTTCATGACCAATGCATTCATTGGGTAGATTAAATAGATAGGTAGATAATGATCAGGAGTTGAAAAGTAGTAATTGCCAACCTAAGGCTCCAGAATTAGTTCCACAATAAGGGCTTCATCATGTCAGATCAGTTTGATGGGTTTTTTTCCCCCCAGGTTTTAAATTACACTTGACTGATGTAATGAGCCATCAGTTCATCAAGTGGACTTATCTCTTTTCAGGTTCTGGTTCTGGTTCTGATCAATGTGCACATGGACACGATTGCCAGCACATTTGTGAAAACGGTGACATTTCATACGACTGCAAATGTCGAGATGGATATGTGTTGAATCCAGACAAGAAAACATGCTCACGTAAGAAAATGTTTCTTTAGATTTGAGTGTGCGTTGCATTGAAGTTTATTCTTTTAAGGGGCTTGAAAAGACCAGTCTTCAAACCATCTATTTATGAAATTTGTCAGAAGTGAGTCAGAAACTTCATTTGGACAGCAAGAGCAGATAAAGATTTGTCTTGCAAATAACTATTATAGAATTGCTCTTCTTTAATCAGATGTAGTGCACTGATGATGATGATGCTCAAAGAGCTTTCTGGACATAGACCCTGATATCTTAAAAGAAAGATGACACTTTATACTACCTAAGGGTACTTTGATTGATTTAGTTAAACTGAACCAGTTAGATGTTTCTTTCCAGGTTCAGGTGCATGTGCCCAAGGACATGACTGCCAACATATTTGCGTCAACACTGGCGACTCGTACATCTGCAAATGCCGATCGGGATTTGTACTGAGCGCAGACCAGAAAACATGCTCACGTAAGAACCTGTGCCTCTGTTCTTTGGTACAGACTATCACATGGTTTGAGTGGTAAAGCTCAGAATGGAACATGTGACCTGTTGTATGAGTTGGACAGGGAGTTTACAATGTTTCTATATCAGATTAGATGTGGAAGTGTTTCCAGAAATGTTCCCAGGGACATGATTGCCAGGATATTTACACCAGGATAAGTTTTTAAATGCAGACCAGAAAACGTGCTCGAGTAAAAACTCTGGCCTTTCTGGTACACTTGAAGTTGGCATCTTTCTCACACTCGTCATAATAGCCCTTCTAACATTTTTGCTTCAGGCACTGGTCATCTCTTTTGACTATTGTTATCAGAGTTTTCCCACCTCTGCTTGTTCAGCTCAGCTACTTATATGTAGAAGTGTGTCTTTTCAGGTTTGGATGCATGTTCCCAGGGACATGACTGCCAACATACTTGTGTCAAAAATGGCGATTCTTACATCTGCGCGTGTCACGAGGGATATGTGTTGAAAGGAGACAAGAAAACATGTGCACGTAAGGACACTTACCAGTACATGTTAAGTCCTTCTTGTGGTGATGCTTTGCTAAATGTCTGCGTCAGAGTATGATGTGCTTGTTACACATGTGAGTGTGAATTTCAGGGGTGACCACAAGTGCCCAGGGACAGGACTGCCAGTAAATTTGCGTAAACAGTGATGATTCATATGTGTGCAGGTGTAATTTGGGATATTTATTGAATTATGACCACAGAGCATGCTCACAAAAGCACTTCAGTCAAAACTTCAGTCCTTTCAGAGTATGCATACGTCTGCATTTGAGATGATAAGAGCTGAATGGATGTATTTTAAATGCAAACAAAAAACATGCTCATTTAGGACATCTCAAGACTTAAACTGCAGTGTGTCTGGATGTGATGAAAGCTATGACTTGGCAGACTGACCGACGCAGTGTGTAGCAAGTAACCATATAGTCTCTATCGACTGTTTGAGAAAAATGGTGCTGTGGCTCCATAGTGGAAATTATCAGTTATATGCAGACATGTCTGTTTTCAGGTTCTGATCCATGTGCCCATGGACATGATTGCCAACACATTTGTGTCGGCAATAATGAGTCGTACATCTGCAAGTGTCGAGTGGGATATGCGCTCAATGCAGACCAGAAAACTTGCTCACGTAAGAACCGAGTCATTGTGATGTGCATGCCTTAGTGCCATGAATGACAGTATGTGCCTGTGACCATTATGACTTTTTACCTAATGTTGGCACCATAGACGCCAAGCATGTCAACAGGCGACGTTAGCATTAGCTGTGGAAGTGTCCTTTTCAGGTTCCGATGCATGTGCCCAGGGACACGACTGCCAGCACATTTGTGAGAATAGTGAGGACTCATACGTCTGCAAGTGTCAAACGGGATATGTTTTGAATGCAGACCAGAAAACATGCTCACGTAAGAACCTACACCCTGTCTATATGCATGTCTTACCGCAGAGTGTGATATAGTACAAAGAATTGTGTTTGGCTTCACGCAAAAAAGAGGACATTTAGTTAAACCTTTATCATTTTTTTGAGGTCAGTGATTCTTTTACTGATCAGATCAGAAGTAGTGCGTGTTAGCTGTGGAAGCCGTGAAGCATTTTCTTTTAACCGCTATTCCTGTGAATGATTAGAACACCAAAGCAATGGCTGAGATAAGGAAATGTCTGTACAATGAAAACCAATCGTGCAAAAATAATCAGACAGATTGAAGACAGGCCGACTGTTTAGCCACATTATTTGGAGGTAAAACCATATGTTAGTCTGGTCACCAATCCAATCCTAACCCTCACTGCCCAGAATAGTTGCACCGACTCAACTCAATTTGTGTAACAAACAAGTGGAGATTCTTACCTCTGCACATGTCATGTGGGGTACATGTTGAATGCTGATCAGAAAACATTCCCACGTAAGAGCTGGAATTTTGCGTATTATACTTTAGGTGTATGTTGTGGTGTAGTTGCTCAGGTTTCCCTTGGGCCTTTAGATGCTCCCTAGATACAATTGTGAGTCTCTTTTCAGTTTCAGATTCTTGTGTCCAGGGACATGACTGCCAGCATGTTTGTGTCAGCAGTGACACCTCATACTCCTGCAAATGTCGAGAGGGATATATATTGAACGCTGACCACAAAACATGCTCACGTAAGAAACTGGGCCCACTTATCAGTACATTTGATATGCATGTCTTAGCTCATTGTCTGTGGTTTACTACAGCCATTATTGTAATGAAAAATCCACAGAGCATATGACTGTAACCTTGTACATTTTTAGATACATTCTTGCCAGATATAAGCTCTGTTTGGAATTCCATCCCTGATGATGCTTCTCTAAGCTGTAGATGTTAGCTGTGGAAGTGTCCTTTTTCAGGTTTGGAGGCATGTACCGTGGGACATGACTGCCAGCACATTTGCATCAAAAATGGTGATTCTTACCTTTGCATGTGTCATGATGGATATGTGTTAAATGCTGACAAGAAAACATGCTCAAGTAAGAACTTCAGTTTTACCTATACATTCAATATGTTTAATGTGCTTGCATATGCTTATATGAGCTGTGGCTTGAAGATCCTGCTGCCCACGAAATGTTTATCTGGAAAGCAAATGCTGCTGATGCCTTGTGGCGGCAACACACTTTATTTTTTCCTGAAGACTGTTCTTAATTTCTTGGACAGCTGATGGTGAATGTGTTGGTCTGGGACTGATGCACACAAAAATGAGTTACATGAGCTGTGAACGGAGCAGCAGCTCTTTAAAAAACAATTCCCACTGACTGATGTATGATGAGCCATCGGTTGTTCAAGTGGACTTGTCTCTTTTCAGGTTCTGATTCTGATCTGTGTGCGCATGAACATGATTGCCAGCACATTTGCATAAACGGTGACCTTTCGTACACCTGCAAATGTCGAGAGGGATATGTGTTGAATCCAGACCAGAAAACATGCTCACGTAAGAATCTTTCTTTAGATGTTAGATTTTTAGAGTGTGCCAGGGTTGCTTTGAAGTTTATTATTTTAAGTGCCTTATAAAGACCAGTCTATGATCCATTTATTTATAAAATCTGTCAGAAACTTCATATGAACAGCGAGAGCAGATAGAAGTGTTAGTATCAGAGACTTTCTGGTCATAGACTATAAATGCTCATTTCTTAAAATACTGATGCAGCTTTACGTTGCTTGCTAAGGTTGCTTTTGCTGTAATTAAACTGAACCAGTTAGATGTTTCTTTCCAGGTTCAGATGCATGTGCCCAAGGACATGACTGCCAACATATTTGTGTCAACACTGGTGACTCGTACATCTGCAAATGCCGATCAGGATTTGTGTTGAACGCAGACCAGAAAACATGCTCACGTAAGAACCTGTGCCTCTGTTCTTTGGTACGGACTATCACATGGTTTGAGTGGTAAAGCTCAATTATGAATGGAACATACGACCTGTTCTATGAAGGGAAATTCAGACAGACGGTTTTACACTGTTTAAGCGCTCTATATATATCAGATTAGATGTGGAAGTGTTTCTTTCAGGATTGGATAAATGTGCCCAGGGACATGATTGCCAGCATATTTGTGTCAGCACTGATGACTCTTACATCTGCAAGTGTCGAACAGGATATGTGTTGGACATGGATCAAAAAACATGCACACGTAAGGACCTGGATTTTTTTTTTTTTCTCCAATATGCATGTCATTTTATTCCGCTTTTGGACTTTCAGACAGGACTCACTTTGGGATCCACTTCTTTTAACGGAACGGAGACCGGCAACTTCTCAAAAAAGCCAAGTGATTGTTTTTTTCTCATCATAAATCTGACACTGAAATTTGAGTCTCTTTTTCGCAGGTTCAGCAGTGGATGCATGTGCCCAGGGACATGACTGTCAGCACATATGTGTCAATAATAGGAACTCATACATCTGCAAGTGTCGAGTGGGATATGTGTTGAACGTGGATCAGAAAACTTGCTCACGTAAGCAATTTCTTTCTTTATATTAACCATTGCAGCAATATTTCCAGAGGTTTTTTTTTTTTTTTTTTTTAGTTTTAGATTGTGACTGAGCCGTGTCAAAGAGGAATGTCTGTTGTGAGTAAAATATCTTGAATCTTGGGTCTATTGTGATTTGACGAGGAGTGCCATCAATATTAAAGAAATGAGGTTCCTGACAGAGTTGTAGACCAAGTCAGATGTGGAAGTGTCTCTTTCCAGGTTCGAATATGTGCGCGCAGGGACATGACTGCCAGCACATTTGTATCAACAACGGTGATTCTTACAACTGCAAGTGTCGAGTGGGATATGTTTTAAATGCGGACCACAAAACATGTTCACGTAAGAGCCTGCACTTTGTAAAATTTACATGATGGTGTCTGTGTATATGCCTTTTTTTTTCTTTCTTTTTTTTTTTTTAATCACGGACACAATATTTCTCACCCTAACTCTGTCATCTACTGCTATTTGGCTTAGTTTGACTGAGCAAGTGTGTCCGATTGGCACAAACATACGCAGTGGTGAAGCGCATAGACTCCTGGCTTACATGAATCCTCAGAGGAATTTTGATTAACCAAAGTTTCAACAGCTGCCAGGAGGCTCCTATTCTTTCTCTAAGGGACTTGAAGAGGCTTTATCAAAAAAAGAAAAAGAGTTGAGAAATGTGCAAGACTGGACAAGAACTATTCTCAGACCATCCTACACTAAGCAAGAGGTTTTTGGGTAAGATGATAGTTTGTAATTGTATGTGCAATGGCTCATTTATATTCACACTTATTAGAGATACGTTCTTTGCATCATGTCATTGTTACACAGGCTGATGTCATCTAAAACAGTCAAGAGGCTTGACCATTTTCCCAGTGGATGTAGTAGTGAAATTTGCATATCTGTGGTCTTCTGCATCTCAGAACACAAACCTGGAGATAAGATGACTGGTCAAGGGTTAGCCCATATCACAATCAGCTGATACCGCGTGGTTTTACTTACAGTATACTACTTTGCTTTCATGGCATCAGAACATCCCACTTGCTTTCTTTTGGCTGGCGCTGCCTCTGCAACGCCAGAATTACCCAGCATGCAGGATGTTACACTTCCATCTTCCATCAGCAATCTGCACAGTGGATCATGGATCATTTTGTCAAAGTCCAAAAGCTAAACTACAATGCCAGGTGTAATATGATAATACAAACCAAGGAAGGTTGGGGATCAACCCTCTGGTTCTCAGTGGCTGAACTGGACACATTGCACATTCTTTGGGTACCGTCGAGGTAGAACGGTGCTATATAAATCCAGGTCCATTTACTTTAAAGGTACAACATTTGTGGAAGAGAGTAAAGGTTATGAATTGTAACTTAAATGATATAACCACAGATCTGAAACCATGTTACTGACACTTTGAGGATGCAGACTGCATCAAATAAATGCCACACATACTGACAAAAAGTTTATGTTCAATTTGGTGCAAATTTGTGTACGATGTCACAGTGGGACATGGTCAAGCCTGAAGCCTGTCGGTTCTGTCTATATTGTGTTACAAAGCCGAACCTTTAATCGAATAGTTACCATGCCCTTTTCTGATTTTTCTTTTTGCAGTCACCACTCTTGTGGAGTCCAACACCAAGCAATACTTTGACTGGTCCCGCTATTCAGAGCACATTTTAAAAGCACATAAAAAGTGTTCCATAATGACAGAGGAAACGAGAGACTACAGATTAAATGACAGTTTCCAAAAGAGTTGGTCTAACT
>JAPQRN010000016.1:7711354-7735700 GCA_037367275.1 Coranthus polyacanthus
ATATTTCATGTTGCTACTGCTTCACTAATAATGTGTCTGAAAATCACAGTTAAAGCTGTCCACGCTTGATCTCAAAAACACATTAGTCCATGTCACATCATTTGTGATTAACTAACTGAATTTTGTTTAACATATTTCCTAATCTCACTCACAAAAGCCAAATTATTTTTCCTCCACTATAAAATTGTTTAATTAACACACACCATGCTTATATTTGACCCATACTGCACATTAATGTTGGAACTTTAGTGGTTTGAGGTTGATCCACAAAGAAAACAGAGATGGTCCGTGTCATATGAGGAGTGCGGTGTCTAACAGTGAAGCAGCGCTGCAGTGCTTTGACTTTCTATTTTTCTTCTCATTCTTACAGAGGAAATGAGAAGTGAAATAACTCAAGATGCCTGCATGTGTGAAGCTCAGATTGTGTTCCAGAAAAAAGTACAGTCGACCATTCAAGAGCTGAGCAGAAAAAATATCCTTTTGCTTCAACTCAGTGACCTTGAGCTGAGGATATAAAGATCACCACGCTGATTGAGTTTGAAATTGCAATCATTATGCAAGAAATACCTGGTTTGCATCTATTTGCAGCTGCATAAACAGGGACAATAATATTTTTGTAGCAGGCTACCTTTAATGACAAACAGTTTAGTAATGAATATAAACTTTTTATAACTGTACAGTGTTATGCATTGATGAACTAGCAGACATTGTTATTCCTTGACTCTCTGCTCACTTGATGAACTTTCAAACAAAGTGAACCTGATTGAAGACCAACCACAGTATTAAGAACGGGGATGGAATCAGAAGACGTGTTCTAGCATTATACTAGCATGTACTATTGTATTGAGTCCTCATAGAGTATACTCGTATTTTTATTATATAGTATAAATCTGCAGTTTCGAAATCACAAAACTATGTCATTTTTTTATTTAAAGTTGTGTGATTGTAAGACAGTTGCCTAGCAGCCATTGTGTAAGGTGCTTAAGCTTTTTATATAATAGTTAAGGTTAATGAACAGATGTATATGGTAATGGTTAAATGGATACTTGTAAGTCTTATTAAGAATTACTTTTAAGTGTTTTGTGAAGTGTGCACCACATCCTTGGTGTGTATTTACTGCACTGGAAATGTTTCATTTCAGGCCTCTAAAACAACTAATCTCTTATATAACAAGAGCTTTGTTGTCAGGCAGCATTATTACACAGAGAAAAAGACCAAAATACAGCTTGATCCAGCTGGCCTGTTACATCACAGTGAATTACTATAATCCTTCTCTTTGACACCTCAAACATTTCAACAAAGATAATTGCGCAACACTGTGAGGCAATTACTTTTCTGTCTGTGACTAACAAATACAATTGTTTTGGAAGGGAGAGGGAAAATATTCTAGGGAGTTCAAGTGCGATTGGACAGCTCCACGCTTTTCACACTCACTAGTGTGCGGTAACATTCCTGACCTTTTGGATTAAAGAAGCAAATGGTCATATGGTGCAAAAACATTGAATTTTTTTTTTGTTTTAATGAATATAATCTTTTTTTTTTCTGACCATTAAACATGAGTTTAATGAAAGGTAATTTTCTTACAAACATGTACTGTATTTATTATGAAGCAATGGACACAAACCTAAAACAAAATGAACAGAGTATTTATGGTTGGGGTTATTCTTTTTATGTCCAAAACATATTTTGGAGCAGTTGTGATACAAAAACTGTCTGTTGGCTATTTCTTTTGGGAGTGTACTTTCACATGGACAATAAATATTATTTAAAAAAATATATCTTTTTTGTCATATTGTTTTTCTCATTTTATTTCCAACCCACATTTAATGTGTGTTATAGTATGGTATTCAATACATACTAAATAAATAGACATTCATTTATTTGTGCTGCTTTATTGAACTTTTTTTTATGGTTAGTTTTCAGCTTTGCAATTAGCCTATAAGACCTCCTAATATTTAAACTAATATAAAATTCTATTTTATTAATTTGTTAGTGCTGATTATAAGGCCTCTTTGTTTTAAATTATGCCGAGAGTAACTACAAGACATCAGTGAAAATGAAAGCCAAAGAACATGTTTTAGTAGGGGAGAGCTAAAGGGCTTCGCTGTTGGAGCGCAGTCAGAGCGATCAAGAAAAGACTACAATTACCAGAGACCCTCGAGCCCAATTCTTCCGGTTTACGGTTACTACGGGAGACCGAGGGAAGCTACCGCCTCTGAGTAGTAATGCTATAACGCTACACACAAACCACTGAACGCCAAGTTTAAGCTGTTTTCGCAACCAATTTGCTGTCGTTATTCACTATTCTCGTAATCGCCATTTTGTCTTTGTGAGACATTATTTAAAGTATAACCTCTTTGGTTCTAGATAACTGTCGCAAACACTAAACTAAAGCTAGCTAAGCTAACGCTAACGGTATAAGCATAGTCACCACATCGCACACTGTGGGTTAGAAGCAGGGTTTTGCTGTTTTGTTTTCTAATTCACGCCATGATCGCGTCTTAAAAAAAAAACACATTTTTGGACTGATAGAGGTCGTGAGCACCATGTTTATCTACCTCAGCAAGAAGGTGAGTACTGGGCACTGTAGCCACCTGTGGTTACAGCGTTATCTATACGTTACCTATTTTTTTTTGCTAGTTTAGGATATTTAGAGGTGGTTAACAATGTGGTTGCAATTTTCCGTGTCTTATAGATTGCTATCCCCAATCATATTCATCTAAAATGTGTGTCCTGGAACAAAGATCAAGGCTTTATTGCATGCGGAGGGGATGATGGTCTCCTCAGAGTACTCAAACTGGAAACTCAGACAGGTGAGTTCAGGGACCAGAGCAGATGTCAAACCACTGGTTAACAGTTAACTTTTGCATGCAAGTGAAAGCACTCTTTTCTAAATCTATGCAATATAGACTCTGCACACATTACACATATTGTTTGGCCGTTTCGGTAATGCTTGTTGTTGCATAAAGTAGAAGCAGCTCCACACCATCATTGAAAAAGTGTTTCTAAGGTACAGTAGATGTGCACACCAGCAGTGAAATGGCCTTTTGACTCGTATTTTTTATTGTTACTTTCTAATTAAGTTAATTTTCTAATAGATTAGAATGAAACTGATCAGCTAAAGGACATTTTAAAAACTGTAAAATGCTTTTCTGATGACTAAAGCCCCATACTTTTAGCCATGTGTTTAAGTGTATCTGTCACGGTCTGACCCATTATGTAGAGCCCATGTGACTGAGATTTGAGGGTTTTTGAAACAATGTCTCTGACATTGTGTAAGAAATCTGTTGAGACTTTCATAAGCCTTTTGGCTTTGTTCTCGTACCTTTGTGTCCAGTCACTGTAAGAAGAAATGGTACCACCTTGTCCACTCCATCTTGTAGACAGGCTGATCATTATTATGTTAGTATTACATAAACAAAATGTAACAGTAAAAAAACTATTTTTTTTATTTACCTTCAAACTACTGTGCCTATACTGTACATGAGCGCCAGCCTTTTTTTACAGGGTTCCCGCTGAATGTTGTTTGGTCACTGTTGCTCCTCTATTGTTTTTAAACTGGTCTCTTTCTCTGTTACATTGCAACAGATGATGCTAAACTAAAAGGTCTTGCTGCACCCAGTAATCTCTCAATGAACCAGGCTCTCGAGGGACACAGTGGTGAGTTGGCTTTTCATAATGTTACTACCAGTCATCCTGTGTGATGGAGGACTGTCAGCCACAGTAAAAAATACTTGACACTTTATGATTACTACACTTGCAGGCGCAGTACAAGTGGTCACGTGGAATGAACAGTATGAAAAATTAACAACCAGTGACCAGAATGGACTCATCATTGTGTGGATGCTCTATAAAGGTGATCATAGATGCTGTCCATCTCCAGATCTGGGTTGTCTTGTAAAAAAAAAATGGGGCTTTTGTAATTGTTTGTCTTCCTCTCTTGTCAAAGGTGCCTGGTATGAGGAGATGATCAACAACAGGAACAAGTCAGTGGTGAGGAGCATGAGTTGGAACGCTGACGGGCAAAAGATCTGCATTGTGTATGAAGATGGAGCGGTCATAGTCGGATCTGTAGATGGTAAACAGCTTTGCATAATGATTGCCAAAATGTAATAAATGGAGATTAGGCAACCAGATTTAGCATAAAATCACTGCACACATACTGGTTTGTTCTGGTTTGTTCACATACCAGAAAATAAATAAGGATGAATACGTGCGGTATGTGATGTTTTTTTCTAGGTAACCGGATTTGGGGAAAGGAGCTAAAGGGAAATCAGCTTGCTCATGTAGCGTGGTCTCCAGACAGCAAGATCCTTCTTTTCGGCATGGCAAACGGGGAAGTACAAATCTATGACAATCAAGGGAACTTTATAGTGAGTACATAAGTACAATAGAAACGGTGGTTCAAAATTACTCTTAATATTCACTTTATTCAAATCCATTACATCACATCATCTCAGATATAGGTTTTTTGCAATCAGACACATTTGCTTTTATGACCGCTTATTATCTTAGGTTGATTTTTTTTTTTTATGTGGATTATGTTTCAGATGAAAATGACTATCTGCTGTCTGACAAATACAACTGGAGCTGTAAGTATAGCAGGTATCCACTGGTATGCAGGAACCGGGGGTTACGTTGAGCCAGACTGTCCATGTCTTGCGATCTGTTTTGACAATGGAAGATGTCAGATCATGCGCTACGAGAATGATGAAAGTAAGAAAAAAAACCCAATTGGCAAAAATTGCAGTACATTCTCCTGTTTACACTTCAGCGGAATATTTAGTGATGGTGCTGAGCTTTACTTGTGACTAATTTTTGCAGACCCGGTGTGCATTGACACATTGATGAATGTGGTGAGTATCCAGTGGAACCACTGTGGCAGTGTGCTAGCAGTGGCAGGTTCCCTCAAAGCTCCGAATCTTGAGAAAGAATTCAATGTGGTGCAGTTTTACACACCATTTGGAGAGGTAAGGCTGAAGACTTTGCTCCCCTAAACACAATTTTATACATGACCATTAGGCATGTACAGCCCCATGCAGTATTTCTCTCATTAACAGACCAAACTGAAGAATTTATTTAAAGGTTCAGTTTGTAATATTTGGTGATATCTAGCAGTGAAGTTGTAGATTGCAACCAACTGAATACCCCTCCACCCTCTCCTACAGTGGCTGGAAAAAATGCAAGGCCCTTGTTACAGCCAGTGTTTGGTTTGTCTGTTCTGGACTGTTTAGTTAAGGGGTTATTAACTCTGGTCCACACTCAAACATGGTAGGTGACAGTAATGCACCTCATCGCTGGATGTGAACTGCTTTAAAATGGAAATAAGAAGGAAGTCTGTCCCGAGCTTGTGTAGAAACATTGTGGCATTACGAGGCGGACTCCGTGGATGATAAAATACTTATGTTCAGGTTATATATTAATCATAACATAATTGTGAATATTATATTACATGCATTTAAATCCTCCTACATTCTCCTAAATCTTACACACTGGACCTTTAAAAAATTACCTTTTGCAGTAAGACGTCCAAGCATCTGGTACTTGCTCCATTAATTCTCTTTGTCGTTTGAACAGCACCTAAGAACTCTGAAAGTGCCTGGGAAGCAGATGTCAGGAGTTGCCTGGGAGGGAGGAGGCCTGCGCATCGGCCTGGCTGTGGACTCCTACATCTACTTTGCCAATATAAGGCCAGATTATAAGGTAAATGCTGACACCAAAACATGTTGGGTCATTTGTTCCTGTCTATTAAACCTGTATCCAAATAACACTTCTGTCTCACACATGAGCATCGACACTTTGGTTTATTATTTTCTTTGAATATAGAGGGCCAAGTAAGTCATTCACTTACCTTATATCAGATTCCAATGTACTTGGAAGATACCGTCTGGCTTATTAAGTAGTATTTCAAATACTGTCAAGTCAAAAAATGCATTATTTGTTCTCACGTAATAACTGTTCAGTGCATTTTTTTTAAGGAAACATGTCTTGTATTTTATATTGTCAATGATGTGGATTATAAAACAGAGGAGTTAAGGTGGACAAAATAACTTTTCTGCATTTACTCCATGGCTAGCATATGATTTTAGAGGTCTACCAAGCCATCTCTTGGCATATCATCACAAGGGTTTATAATCCCACAAAAAGTGAATCTCATCATTTCTTTATTGTCTCTTAACAGTGGGGCTATTGTTGCAGCACAGTGGTGTATGCCTACACAAAGCCAGAGAGGCAAGAGTACTGTGTGGTATTCTGGGACACCAAAAACAATGAGAAATTTGTCAAATATGTCAAGAGCCTGATGTCCATCACAACCTCAGGGGACTTCTGCATTCTGGCCAGTAAGGCAGACGACACCCAGCCACAGGTAGAAAAACAAGAGTTTCCCTTAGCATGAAAAAAAGCTGCTATGATTTTAGTACCTTAGTATGAACATGGTGTGTGGGTCAGCTCATGCTTACTGCAGTAGATGTAGACGGATATGCGATATGGGATTGCTTTGCCGTCTTACCTTCTGTTTTTCTAATTTGTCGTCACACAGGAAGATGCTGACTTAGAGTCTGGAAGTCATTCAAGGGTAATGTACAAATTTGAAGTGCAATTTGAGTGCAAGGAAGCAGGAAAGAGCAGACCGAATCCAGGGTGCAGAGGTAGATTGGAGCAGTTCATTGTCTTAATAATTAGAGACATGCATCAGGAAGAGGTAGGCAAAAGCAGAGGCTGTGGACAGGCAGAAGTCACAACCAGGTGGGTTAGAGTCTGAAAACAACAAAGTCCAAAACACGAGGATTGGATTGAAGGCACGGACACATCTGGCTGAGTAGGTGTGGATGTGGGCAGGTGACCGACGATGGAAGACAGGTGTGAATGGAGTGTGTGGTGGGTCAGATAGTGAGTACAGGTGGAGGTGACTAGAGGGCAAGGGAGAGTCCGCAGGGATGGAAATGTACTGACAGGTAGAGTGAGACGGGACCAGCTGAGTGAATGAAAGGACCTGACACAGAAACGGGGAAATTACAGTAATGAGGGCAGAGACTGTGACACAAAAGCATACATTGACCTGGAGAATAAGGTTGCACCGTTGTGTGTTTTTCAGTATGTCCTGATTCTGTGCAACTCCATCGGGACGCCACTGGACTCAAAATACATTGACATCGGTGAGTTCATACAGCAAATAGTTCTGCCTTCACTTACATTTACTACAGTATTTCTTCAAATACATTTAAAACCCAGGTCTCGGATAATGGCCGAGGTCATGGTTGAAATGAACAAATAAAGGCTGACCCCCAAATACACAGCAGATAAAAAACAAAGCTGTATAAACTGTTGGTGCCAGTTATATATGCATGCCAGTTAAGCATAATGTACACTTCTGCCACTTTGTTTTAATAAATTCAACACTTTGTTGTTACTCATCTAAAGTGTTTTGTGTACACTGTGAGTGTATATATGTGATTGTTTCAGCTAAACTCTATTTTGTAGTAAGGTACAAGCGCCACAAAGTTTCACGTACTGTATGGGAAATTAAACAATACTTGCCACTTCTGGGACTCAGAGTGAGTTTTTATAATTGAGGTGCTCTTTGGATTGGATATAAATAGACAAAAATGTAAGGAAACTCTCTTTAAAATGATTAAAATGTCTTTATTCTCATGGTATTGTCATATTAATCTCAGTGTCAGGGAGTTTGTTTGTTTTTTTTACTCTCTGATGACTCCAAAAGACTGTTTCTTTGGGAGTTTTCTTTGATTTTTATGCCATAGGGGAACTGTTAAGAAATAAATGGTTTCTTTCTACTGTGAAGCTAGAGGGCTTGCAATTTGAAATTGTTACAGGAAGTGTTGAGTTTGTATTAAAAGCGTAATGCATTAACTTTGACAGGGCAAACAGGAGCAGATCGAAATAAGGCTTTGTACCAAAATATAACCAGTTCTACTTATCAAGCAGAGGGTAGCTGAAATTAAGACCAGTCTCTAATACAAGGCTGCTTCAAATAAAGGCTCTGCTCACTATTTGAGGAAATACAGTATATCCCTAAAGTGACGACCATTCGCTAAACAAGCTGTCTGCCCTGCAAGTTTACGTAGTGTGCAGTCCTAACGTCTACCTACTGAAGTATGAGAGTTCACAGTGTGTATAGAGAGATGTCTAGTGGTGGTTGGCATTCCGCCTGTTGCCTCCCACAGTTATTCACAGGCTCATCGCATCCTATAGCAAATAGACAGTAAGCAATGGGCAGCTTTACATCTCACAAATATACAGCATTCCATCTCCGCTTCACATGGTCGAATGTTTGCAGAGCAGCCGTCGCCAAGGCAAGACGGTTCAAAGTCTGCAGATTTGAAAGGTTCAGTGGTTTCATTGTGTTCTACTGTGCAAGTCCCACCTTGGTGAATAATACGAGTGTGAGGTCAAGCATGTGTCTCTCTGGAGGTTTGTCCTTATGTGATCTTTTGATGGTGGTATAGTTATGGACAGATTTGGCGATTCTTATTGTAGAAAAACTGCATGTGGGATTTTAACCACTTCTAAAATATGTAAAGCTTTGTTCATGAGTTGGATGGATGAATTGTGATGGATTGTTCGTATTTTATATCGGTTAAAATTATTTCTTCACCCCTCTTATGACTTTTAGACTTAGTTTTTGTTAACTAAAATAACACTGGTTCCAACGACTATGAATAAAAAGAGGACATGGATTTAGTTGCAATCAGATGATACAAAATGACACTCAAAACGATATCTGTCTTCCTCTTGTTGTTGTTCTTCTTCTTCTAGATCCGCTGTTTGTCACCATGACTAAAACACATGTGATCGCTGCGTCCAAAGAGGTGTTCTACTTGTGGCAGTACAGAGTGGCAAAGAAATTAACTGCCCTGGAGATCAACCAAGTGACCAGAACTAAGAAGGAGGGAAGAGAGAGGTGAGGTATCAAAAAAGATCACGGAAAGTTACACGGAGGCAAGATAACCACAAGGCTACATTCTGTGAGTCAGTGGATGAAACCTCGGCTCCCTGTTTCAGCGTAGGGTGTTGGTCCTGACAGAGCCATGAAAAGAATTATTCATCTGAGTCAAATGTCACTGAGGTTCCAGACAGGCCGGCCATGACCTAATGTCCTGCCAGGGCTGTCCTAGCACCTGGACCTAAATTCACCTCAGTGAACTGTTTGTCTGTCTCTCTGACTCTTTCTCATCCGCCTTCACTTCCTGCCGTTTCAGGGTCTATCACATTGACAGTAATCCGTCTGGATCAAATGACAGCGGGCTAGATTTTGCAAAATCCTTCACAGTAAGAGACATTTTTTCCCCTAGTCTTTACCGTTTTAGTAACATGATTCAAGTTGAGTCACAACATGCTAGTCTGTATATAGAAGTGGCTGAATAAAAACAACCATAATAATAATAGAGATACAGGAAATTGGCCGGTACAGTTCATTCAGATCATCTAGATGTATCTTTCTTTTCTATTTCAGGCAACGCGAGATCCCATCTGTTGTATTACAGCGACAGATAAGACCCTGATTGTGGTATGTACTTCTCTGTTTTTGATGATAGAATACTGAGTAAATTGAAACTAAGACACTCACTGTTTGTGTGTGCACTTGCAGGGCCGCGAGTCAGGCATTATCCACAGATACAGCCTACCAAATGTGGTTCTCATCCAGAAATACACTTTGAACAACAGAGCCTACTATCTCTCCATGAACTGCAACTCCAGGCAAGTTCTGATTTCTGCCGATTAAAATTTGAACAGTTTTGAGCGTCTGGTTTGCAGTACCATCAATTAAAATAATCCTTTTCTTTAGCCGTCTGGCCATTATCGACATTGCGGGCGTGCTGACTCTGCTGGACCTGGAGGTCCGTGTCTCCACCGATGACAGCACCGGGAATCAGGCGTCTGCAGGTGATCCATCCAAGTTTGAGCGCAAGGATGTCTGGGACATGAAGTGGGCCAATGACAACCCCGATCTGTTCGCCATGATGGAGAAGACCAGGATGTACGTCTTCAGGAACCTTGACCCAGAGGTGAGTGCTGTAGCCTTTCCACAACTGTCAGTGCGTGTGGTTTACAGCTGTGACTGCAATGACTCATTGTACCTTAACAATAGGAACCCATCCAAACATCTGGATACATCTGCAACTTTGAGGACCTGGAAATCAAATCTGTCCTGCTTGATGAAATCATGAAGGTAAACATACTGATTAGTTTTGTTTGCATCTTGTATTTCTTTAACTTTCATGATGGTTTGAAGAGCGACCGCTGTCCTGTCTTGACATGACGTCTGTACTGAGTAACATGTGCTTAGAGCTAATTCCAAAAAAAATGAATTGCTTTGCAGTGTTAACACACACACACTTAGTTACAAGTACTTCGTTAAACCTTGGATGTGCTCACAGGTACTGTATGTTTTCTGTGTAATAAATGAAGCACTTGTTTATGTTTCCTCGCAGGATCCAGAGAGGCCTAATAAAGATAACCTTATCAACTTTGAAATCCGCTCCCTGAGAGACAGCCGTGCTTTGATTGAAAAAGTGGGGATTGAAGATGCTTCCCAATTTATTGAAGACAATCCACACCCAAGACTCTGGTAAATGGCAAATGGTGACCTTTGTTTTTGATTCCGCATAGGATGGGTTGTAAATGTAAATGCTGATTATTTAATTATTTAAGTTTCATCTATGGATAACTGGATGTATTTTTTTGAGGCAGCCATCATCAGTTTTTCTATATTTGCGAGATAAAAACAAGTCAGTCAAAAGTGTATTTTAATGTCAGATTAGCATCAATAAATAGCTGCTACAGCTTTTTATCGTAGCATATACAGTGCATTGGTGTGGGAGGATGATGTGGCAGATTCATGGTCTCTTATTGGAGCATCAGTGTGATCTCTGGATGGTATGTCTATTTTTGCAGCATCACTCAAAATCTTGCGATCAATTCCTGATCCAATCTGTCACGTTAAGATAATCGTTGCTCTCACTCAGAACCATGAAGTTTGAAAAAAGATTCTATAAAAACAAATCATTTTTTGTAGAGGCTGCTTCAGATTATATTTACAGATACAAACATTGGTTTTGGGGTGGCAAATGAATCCTTGCGCATAAAAATCCTCTGATTCCCGCTTGCTAGTGCTGGCATCTAATTGCCCACTCTGTCTGTTCTCAACCTGTAATCAGGCGTCTGCTGGCCGAGGCAGCCCTCCAGAAACTGGATCTAAAGATGGCTGAGCAGGCCTTCGTCCGCTGCAAAGATTATCAGGGCATTGAGTTTGTCAAGCGCCTTGGCAACCTGCAGAGCGAGCCCATGAAACAGGCGGAGGTGGCAGCTTACTTCAGCAGGTTTGAGGAAGCTGAGCGCATGTACCTGGATATGGACCGCAGGTACATTATGCCAAAACTGGAAATATTTGACACTTGACACATAAGAATTCAGGTCTTGTTTGTTGTCTTGTAACTGCAATCAGTTTGGTCAGAATATTTATGGTGACCGGTGGGTGCTCCATTTCTCATAGGGACCTTGCCATCAGCCTTAGGATGAAACTGGGAGACTGGTTCAGGGTCCTTCAGCTGCTCAAAAGTGGCTCTGGGGACGCTGACGATGCGCTTCTGGAACAGGCTCACAATGCGATCGGAGACTACTTTGCTGACAGACAGAAATGGTATTGGGATTTTATTATGGTTATCTGTATAGTTTGTAAGTTAACTCTCGATGCCACCTGCTATAAAACGGAAAAAAAGAAGAAGAGGAAGGCCATTCGGAGCAGCTTTAATCACGTTAAATGAAAAATTGTATTCTTTGTTTTAAGGGTCAATGCAGTGCACTACTACCTTCAGGGTCGTAACCAGGAGAGGCTGGCAGAATGCTACTACATGTTAGAGGACTATGGTGGCCTTGAGAGGCTAACCAGCGTGTTACCAGAGAATCATAAACTTTTGCCTGTGAGTGAAATTCAGATTTGAAAAAAAAAAAAAAACAACCCAAAAATGACATATTCTCTTATAACTTAACCTACTGTACTCTAAATAACTCTAAATTGTACGCTCATTTCACTTGTATGTTGCAGGAGATTGGACAGATGTTTGCCACGGTGGGCATGTGTGAACAGGCGGTGAACGCTTATCTAAAATGCAACCAGCCCAAAGCTGCCGTGGACACCTGTGTCCATCTGAACCAGGTGAGAGACCGCCAGGAAAACTGGAGGTGCCGGTGGTTCTGGGTGACTCTCTGAACCCGTACGCTGTTCCCTCAGAGATCCTCAGATCAAACCACAGCAGTCACTGTGGCACCTGACGTCCTCCCACTCTTGTCCACATCCTGAGTGATATTTAGCCCCTGAGTGTGAATCCTGGTCTCAAACTATGCTCCTCCAATGTAAATTTTAACATTTGCTTCAAGAAAGAAATGGTTGTGTTTTTTTTAATTCATGTTGGTCTCAAAATGGCATACATACAGTACCTAGATCTAGGATTACAGCATCCATTTTTTTTTCTCTATAAGCTGTAACTGCTTTAAATCCTGCCACAGCTGGCTTTGTTGTTATAATTCACCCTGTGTTCCTCCAAAAAGAGAAGTCATTAGCAACCCCAACTTCCTCCCTTCAGACAGTTTCCTGCTGTGATAATGCTGCGTTAATACAGTGAAATTAATGGGCTGCCACTTTAACCATGTTATTTAACTGTGAGATATGCAGCTATGGGTCAGTTTTGGAGGGTTTGGAAGCTGCTGGGAGTTAGAAAGTGAGCTCAAATCACTCTTATGTGTGTGCGTTCAAAACAGGATGTCCTCGAAATCTAAAGTCAATCAAATTGCATTATAAACTTTACAAACTACAAGCAAAATAACCAATGTTGTCACTTTGTTTATTTTTTTTTCCCCCTATAGTGGAACAAAGCAGTGGAACTCACCAGGACCCACAACATGAAGGAGATTAAATCTCTTCTTTCTAAATATACTTCACATCTTCTTGAGAAGAATAAAACTCTCGAGGCGGTGGAATTGTATCGAAAGGCTCACCACTTCCTCGAGGCAGCCAAGCTCATGTTTAAGGTAGGTTTATATTTTCATCATATTTGAGTATCAAGATCCGAGGCAATTTGCTTACTGAAAGCACTTCCCCTCTGAGATGTATATATTGATTGGCTGCTGTGCAAAGATTGCAGATGAAGAGGCGAAGAAAAGGACCCGTCCACTGAGGGTGAAGAAGCTCTATGTACTGGCAGCACGTCTCGTTGAAAATTACCACGAGCAAGTGAAGACGTCACAACAGACTAAAGCCAAGGGGAAAAAATCTGAGGTGGACTGATTTCCTTTTTTCGAGTAAAAGTTTTTAAACAGTGTTCATCAAAGTTTTAGCGATTAATAAGATTAGCCAGATTAGTAAAGTAATCACAGACACTGTATACTGAATCTAAAGACATATTCTATCATCTACTTAAATTAGGCAACATTTGCACTTGCTGGGCTGCTGGAAGAAGACGCATCCGCCTCTGACAGTCGTATTGCGTACAACGCCTGGCGCGGGGCAGAGGCTTATCACTTTTTCCTGCTCGCTCAAAGGCAGCTATACGAAGGCTACATGGAGAATGCTATGCGCACAGGTACCTTCTCACACCACACATCACCATATTAGGTGAATAAAAAAAATGTAAACAGCACAATTAAAATCAAGTATTGGAAGTGTTACTTTATATTAAGTACCGTACAGTCTTTATTGGAACCGACCTATTGTATTTTAAAGCCTTTCTTAGGTGAAGTTTGTCTTTCTCTTTAATTAAAACGAGGTCATTTAGTACATTATTGCCTAGTCTATTTACTGTAATCCCAAAATTCCCTCAGTTACTTATTAAACTTTACGTGGAAAAGCTGCAGAGCAAACAGAACCATCAGATTACTCCAAAAGCTCAAGCTTCTTTCGATTTTCTTTTCAAGGAGCTCAGCTTCATAACTGGCCGTGTCGTATGTGAACCTACTGTAAGCAGCGTTTGACTTTATTTTTATGTCAAGCAAGCATTTAGGCAAAATGTGGCCTATGTAAAATCAAGTTGGGTTTTGGATGTAAGGCTAATTGATACTTTTAATCAGAACAGTCATGTCTTCATTTTTTCCTTTCGCTTCTACAGACTGTAGGTTTAGGTGTAAGTTAAGATACTTTACTAATCTAGACTCAGCCAAAAATATAACTCTTCACTGCTTCACTCTACATTCAAGCGCTTCACCTGCGCGAGTATGAGGACATCATCCCAGCAGTGGAGATCTACTCCCTGCTTGCCCTTTGTGCCTCCGCCAACCGGGCCTTCGGCACATGCTCGCAGGCCTTCATCAAGCTGGAGTCCTTGGAGAGTCTGAGCCCTGAACAGCGGCAGCTTTACGAGGATCTGGCCCTGGAGATCTTCACTAAGCACACCCCGAAGGACAACCGCATGGTGGAGCTGGACAAAATACCGGAGGGGTGAGAGCGCCCGTCGGTTCAAGACCATAACCTGCAGACTTGACTGCAAGGCCTTTGTGGAAAATGTTTTGGGGCAGAGTTTTGACTTTTTATTTTTATCTAAACATTCCAACTCCACTTTTAAGCTGGATGCTGGATTTATCTAACTTTATATTTAGGAACATAAAATATATCCATTCAAAGCGAACTTTAAAGTCATTTCAGACAATAACAGTAAGAAAAAGGCACCTTCGTGAGAACTTAGTATACATAGTAACATATTAAACCTTGAACAGTGAAATAACAGCGACTTTTCAAGGACACGTCGTACACCTGACACCACATTGAACCCTTACTGTGGTGCTTAAAGAAAGGATTTCAGCTCTACTGCTACACTCTAACGCTAGCTCCCACTGAGTCCATTGTTGGCACGCTTCATGCAAGCTAATAGGATGCTTAGTGATTATTGGCAAATAGTTGGTCGTAATGAGTACAGACGTAATAGAGTTTCTATTGAGCAACAGAGCCAAGGAGCAGAGACATCGACCAACCGGGCTCTGTCGGAAAACTGTCTGCCTACATGTAGCGTATGTCTCAAACTGACTCCAACTAATGGTGTTTTTTTTTTTTTTTCTCTCCACTTTTAGGGCTGAAGGCAAGTTACCCACGTGCATCGTGACAGGTCTGCCGATCCAGGAGTACCAGTTCTGGATGTGCATCGTGTGTAAACACTGCGCTTCAGAGCAGGAGATCAGCAAATACAACTGCTGCCCGTTGTGTCACAGTCCTGTAGTATGAGGCTCGGTCTGACACAGAAACATCAAACACACAAAAACTGATTTCCAGAGACAAAACCGCTGCTTAAAACAGTGTCATATACTAGAGTCTTCACGAATGGAACACATACATACATTCAATGCAGTCCTTGTCCTCGCTGGTTTTTAATGTATGTGTCTTTTTTCATGTAGTTAGTTGCTTTCCTTAAATATTGTAAAAACTATTTCATGATTGCAGCTTACTTTCTTAACTGTGTTTTTTACTGTCGTCATTTACAGAATAAACCGCCGACTATATACAATGTGGTAATGTTGTTAATGATTTCATTGTGCTGACATTTTACTGCCACGCTGTGTTCTTTCCCGGCCGTTCAACGATTTTCACCAACGAGGCTGTTTAGAAAATAGCAATCAATGCCCACAGCATCAGCAGCCTTTAATGAGAACAACACTTGCACCGTGGAGCAACAAATAATGTAAATAATGAGAACAAAAGGGAAAAGCGCTGCGTTTGGAATCTGGTCAGTAGCCTGGCATTTTGTGTTTGAACCTTTTTGTATTGAAACGGTCTGTGTTCAGGCAGGCTATTTTAAAAAAAAATACAAGTGACCTGGCTCCAGTACGGTCATCTTCTGCCATCTACTGTTAACAACGGGCATCAACGAGCAGCGTTTTAATCCATCAACCAAGTCTGTTGTTGTCTGATTTCTAAAGTATTCACTCCTCAAGCTCGTCTTTCACTGGATTCTTTTCCATACAGCACATTTACAGCATCACTCCAAAATGCTATATTATCTTCACATACGCACACTGTAATTGTTCCTGAACTAGGAATACTATTTCTTTTTTTTTTTCTTCTTTGGTTAAATGTTTGACTTTATTATTGCGTCGTCGTGTCCTTTACTTCAGGACTCCGTACCAGTGGTCACTGCATTTAAATACAGTGAAATCATGTCGTGCACATAAAGAACCACCTTTAATATGTTTAATATGTTTAATATGTTTAATGTGTTCAGGACACTGCCAAGTTAGTCATAGTTGCTCTGCACCTGTTTACGCAAATCTGCTGTCAGCTCAGCTAAGCAGGTATTGCATTAAAATTGCATGTGCATACTCCATGTCACGGATGATATAATGAAATATGATATATTGTTTATTTAGTTATGCCTTAATCTCTATCTGAATAGTACATTTAACCCGCCCCCCCCTCCCATCTGTACATTTTCAGCTTCTTTTTTTTTTTTTTTAAACTGTAATCTACTTTGAGACAAAAAAATAATAATTAAAAATCTGCAAATATCAGAAAACCCAGAGAAGAAAAACCAATGAGGCCGAACCAGACCCGCTTCAAGGCACCACGCACACTTGGCTTGAAGGGTCATTAAATATGCATAGTAATAAATTTGGCACACCACAGGCGCACCCTGTCACCCGATAGCGCACGGACACAGCGGAGTTTAAACAGTACCAGTTTGTGGGAAATAATGTTGGCAGCGGTGTGAGGAGCCGTCCTGAGAGAGGCTGTGTTCCGCCCCGCGCCGGACAGACACAGAGACGCGGAGACGGACGGACGGACGGACGGGACGCACGGACGGGACGCGCGGACGGACGCACCGGCAGACCTCCGCGCTGTTCACCGAGCCTGCGGACCCGCACACACACGCACACACGCACATCTGCGCCGCCGCCGGGACGCACGGCCACCAGGTGAGTGATCTCCTGCACTTTTCGGTTTGTTTGGTTTTTTTTTTTGTTTTCCAAAGAAGTCCAAAGTATCTCTCGAGTCGCAGGTTTGATATCGTTTGCCGCGTCTGATGCCGAGCGTCATTTGAATTAGTCCGACTAGTCTGACCTTGGTTTACCGTTCGCTGCAGTTTGAAACGCTATGATACAGTGAGTAACACTATACCGGAAGATAGTTTTTAGAGCCAGAAGCAGGAGTGACAGCAGGTATTGATGACACTGTTTCTGTGTCAAGAATGCCGTGTGTTTTCTTCTTGTGTGTTAACTCTTAAGTGAAATCTTTTGGTCGCACTTTCTGATGAGGAGCCCTTTATAACATCTTTATAACGTGTAACCGACTTTCGATTTGTATAAGGTTATGTACTTACCATTTATAGATACGTAATAAATAGTACTTCAGAGTGCCCAGATTTGGAAAAAGTTCCCACTGTAAATTATAAACAGTCACAGAATATCTTCACCTGCAGATTGGGATGATATTTATGACTATTTATTGCTAACTTATTGGAGATAATTGCATGTCACCCTTGCCTGCCTCTGCTACCATAAAATATGCCATTACATGCCATTACAAGGTGTCACAGAAACCTACATGTAACCTGATATTTGGCCACCGTGATGTAATGTAATGGAATGACATACTGTACAAGACAGTCTCAGAGATGTACTAATTTCAGTGTGTTGCTGTTGTTGTTGTTGTTGTTGTTGTGTACAGGAAAAAAAAAAAAAAGCTCCTGAGATTTTTCCCAGCGACCTCTTGCAGATGTTTGTTCCTCCATCATGGCGTACAGGCAGATTCTTCATCGGCACAGCGATGACGATTGCTTTATCAACATCAACGTTGGAGGTTTCAAACAAAGAATGGACCATGATGTTCTCAAACGGTTTCCGCAGACCCGCCTGGGACGCCTTCTGTGTTGCAGCTCTAAAGAAGCGATCCTGGAGCTCTGTGATGACTTCAGTCCCTCTGAAATGGAGTACTATTTTGACCGCAACCCACTTTTTTTCTGCTATGTTCTTAACTTTTACCTCACAGGCAAAATCCACCTGGTGGACGGTTTGTGTGTAGTGTCCTTTGTTCAAGAGATTGAGTACTGGGGCATCAAGGAGCGTCATCTGGACTTCTGCTGCAGCAACAGATTCCTTGAACTAATGGAGCTTGCTCAGGATAAGGGCTGGGATCAGAGGAGTGATGAACAGCAGCTCAACTGTTCGGACTCATCTATGGAGGAGCTGTCAGAGTCTTCAGAGGAAGACTTAGACATGTTTGAAGGCTCCTGGTGTGCTGACGTTCGCAGAAATATTTGGATGCACCTAGAGAATCCAGGTTACTCTACTTCAGCCAAAGTGATGGCTGTGGTGTCTATTAGTGTGGTCATTGCCTCCATCGTAGCCATGTGTGTGCACAGCATGCCCGACTTCCATCAGGTGGATCACAACGACAAGGAGATTGAAAATCCAGCACTGACTTTCTTCGAGAACCTCTGTGTCCTGTTCTTCTCTGCTGAGTTTGTTCTGCGTTTGGCTGTTGCACCATCAGCCAGGAAGTTCCTATGCAGCCCTCTCAATATTATTGACTTAATGTCCGTTATGCCCTTCTACTTCACTGTCGCCTGTGACGTACTGGATGAAGGTGAGAACACAGAGCTGGAGAATGTCGGCAAAGTGGTGCAGATCTTGAGGTTGATGCGAGTGTTTCGCATCCTGAAACTGGCTCGCCACTCAGCTGGCCTTCGCTCTCTCGGTGCCACACTTCGACACAGCTCCCGCGAAGTCGGGCTGCTGGTGCTCTTCTTATCTGTTGGCATATCCATGTTCTCTGCACTCATTTACTTTGTAGAGAAAGAAACCGAAGAGTCGACGCTGCAAACTATGCCCGTTGGCTGGTGGTGGGCGACTATCAGCATGACCACCGTGGGCTACGGGGACACCTTCCCCGTTACGTTTGCAGGGAAGGTGATAGCAACTCTTTGCATCGTTTGTGGGCTGCTGATCGTGGCTCTGCCCATCACTAACATCTTCAACAAGTTCTCTAAGTTCTACCAGAGGCAAAAACACATCGAACTAATTCGACGCAATAACTGAACCCTCTTGAGGAAGCGCAGGATTGTTCCAGAGACAACAAAGGTGTGATTTTAAGAACTCAAATCCTCAGAAACTAGGCCTCACGCCTCGTGAGAGGTCCATCAGCAGCTGTGATCCTAACACAGGAAGAATAACAAAGCTACAGACAGGTAACAAACTAAAGGGAAAAACCTACATGAAGTGTTTCGGGAAGGTGTTTGGGCCACCGTATGCTTCTAGAACAGCTTCAGTGCACCTTGGCATTGATTCTACAAGTCTGTGAACTCTACTGGAGGAATGAACTCCTTTCTTCTAAAAGATATTCCTTCACTGACCCTGGGACAAGCGACTCACTCAGTCAGTTTTTTTTCCTTTCATTTGTCACCCGTGTGGAGATGCAGCATGATTTGTGTCGTGACAAGCATGTGCATGGACGTGTACAAAGTGGAGAACTACCCCCCTTTTGAAAATAGTTTAGATGTTCATCTGTTCATCAAATGACATTTATTGTCACTTGTAGCATATTTTTCAAAAGTCTAAAAATGACTCAGGCGTCTGTTGTAAATATCCTTCGTTCAAGCCTGTCTCCATACTGTTGCAGTTTAGATCTGCTATTGATCCATGCGCCCTGGTGTCATGTCTCCGTTGTATTCTGTTTCTAAAGGATTTTAATTGCTCAACGCATCGAGGAGGACCTCTGCTGTTTGCTCGGTCATGGTTGTAGCGACTTCTTAATCAACGTGCCAGTTAATGTCAATAAAGTTCCTTACAAGGCGCTGAATTCACAGTTCTGTCGTGACGAGTACAGACGGCGGTCTTTAAACAGGAAAGAACTAAACCGCAGTGAAGTTATTGGACTCTTTTAATTAGCCGTAACAAAAAAATTATGCACCTTTCCTCCATGAAGCTGTTAACAGGTCATATTTCACAATTATTTTGAATCTGTACGCGAGGAAACATTTCATCGTGCTCTGCTTTGATGCTCCCCCTGTTGCTCTGACACTTATTTCCTGCGGTCACCTTCATCAACAGCATCTCTCTTGTTTTACCTGTTATCTCGTCCACAGATAAGACCGTGCCGATCAATAAGAACAGGCCTCATATCAGGGCTGCTCTCCGGAGGATGCCAATAATGAAATTCACTTGTTTTTTTTTTTGTATAAATAATATATCGTGCCCTCTGTACTATAATAGTGAAGTGCTGTTATTATTCCCGCTGAGTACTTCGCAGCTGTCAGAGAATTGATAAGTAGCTCATGGTTTCAGCCCTCAAATAAAAGTCTACGTCAGCGCTCACCTTTTCTGCCTGGGTCCCCTCCTCCTGTGTCCTTCCTGCACGCTCAAAGGCATGCGGTATTGCTCACTGATTTAGTTCATCGCTTCACTCTCGACAATGAAAAGTCACCATCAGCAATATCCGTGGCCGTCTCAGTTACTGAAGGACAGCCGGGGGGGGGCTTCTCTGCGCAGGGATACGTTCTGCTTTGTTGATGTAAGAACAAGACTAAAGAAGTGTTCAGTTCAATGTAGAAAAGTTAAAAAAAAAACCTCCCTCTACAAGTGCCAAAAGTCAGGCATGAAAGCAACATAAAGGACGAGCAGCAACACGTAGGTAAAAGTCTGGTCCCTCTGACTCTGGTGCATTATTATATACGACATCGTTCCGTCTTCGGGTTTTGGATTTTCACTCCATGCTTTCTGTGAGACATCGGGGGATTTGAACATTTAGTGAAACGCACCCGTGTGAGAAATCTAAAGGGTGAAATCAATAGTCGCTGTAGCTGTTAAAAAACTCAAAGACGCCTGAAATGTGAGCCGACCACACGCTGCTTTTTGGAAGATGTCGGAAGCCCAGAAGGTTTCATTTTTTTTACCGACGTGTTGCGTTTTTAAAAGCTTGCTGTATTACCTGTAACATCTTTATCTCGCAGCCGCTAACGAGAAACCAATTGGGACAGTATGGAAAATGCAAAATAATGAAGAAAATTCACTTTGACTTTCCTCGTAGACAGTTTGAACACGACATATTTCACGTTTTTGACTGTTCAACTTCATTTGATTTGTAAATATGCATCCATTCCTACTAACAAGTCTTAAGGCGCGCAAACGGTACGGAGGGTCTTTATTGTTGCATTTTGTGTTTGGAGATGCTTGCATTTTGTGTTTTGTGCATGGACGTCCCTGTTGCTCCAAAATCACCAATGCACTTTTCAGCATTAATTGCTCATCACAGAAGAGCAAATGACCTCTGCCCTTTGCACTGACGCAACCTCAGACTGTGGGACGGACCATGACAGACCCTGGCTTCTGAACTTGTTGCTGGAAACAGTCTGGGGGGGGGGGTCCATCCCAGACGGTCCATCCCAAAAACCCTACCTGTAACGTGACAGGGCCGCTTGACATCCTCCCTAATGCTGTCTGATTTGGATGAATGTAATACTTGCGCAAAACCCATTTTTCCTATACGGGCTATAAAAAAACATTAACACTGCTGTGATCAATCGAACACGTAACCGAACGCCACTTCGGAGGGTTCTGTTTATAAAAGTAGGATATCACATGTGTCTAAGAATAATTCTTGCAGCCTCATATTGAAGTCTTTGTAACCGTCGTCTTACTCCAGCAGCGGAGAGGAACGCCTGCGCAGCACTTTCCAGCGATCAAATGTCTCCCTATCACGTCTCACTATCCCCCATGTTAAATGTTTATTAGCCTTGTTGTTGGCCATTTACGGCTTTATTGGTTTCACTGTGGCTTCACAAGATAAGAAATCCATTTCTTTTTAATTACCCTTGTGAGGTTATCAGCTGCTCTCCTTACTCAGCTCATTTACTCCCAGGGAACAAACGCTCCTGAAAAGGAATTTTCACCTATTGGGGCTAAAGAAGGGAAATGAAAAATAAAATGCTACGATTGAGGTCGCATATTTTAAATTGTCTATGAGGCGGCGATCAGATGTCAGGAAATCGAGTCAGAGTATGCATGACATTGGCAGCGGCGTGGAGAGAAAAATATGCTCGCTCACACAAGGCCACAGAGTGTAGATTTGAGTGTTTACTGAGTGTTTCTACAGCCTTTCCATCACATCACAGTATTGCGAGAGTCATGGAATGGTCACTTTTCAAGCTAATTCATTTGTAACTATTATATTACATGGTGTCTTTGTTGCAAATACCTGACTCAGCCTGAGCAAGCTGAAAACATTCCAGAAAGTCAGTGATTGATTTCATGCAAAGTGCCCACACTAGGATTTCAGCTATTGATATTTGAAGGGCGCTGGTCTGTAAATACAATCACATTACACCTTTCTAACATACTGAAAGGAATAAACACTGTCAGCACACACATTGTCAGCAACCGGGGCACAACTACGCCATAGTGTCTCAGGAGTTAGGGTCAGATTTTCTTGATGATTGATTTTCCTCTGAAAAAAAAAAAATGAAACTACATTTCCGAAACAGCTGCACGAGCAACCCGGTGTTGAAGAGTTTCGATTTGCTGAGGAGGACAGGGTGAAGGAGAAAGAGTTCAGAGTTCATTTTTCACATAGCAGAAATGAGATGAGATTTAAATTGTATAAGGAAAATGTGCTGTCTCCATACAGTAATACAATAATATACAACGGCAGACACTGAGAGACGCAAAAAGGTGCACTTTGTGAAAGAAATCTGCCTTTCAGAGAAGATTTGGGTAAGATTTTGGTCTTGGTTCAATGTTAATAAAGTTTACCTTTCGAATGACTTTGAACTGTTTTGTGTTTGTGTGTCTATGACCCATCAATGCAACAATATTACCCGACAACTTATTATGGTTTTCTATCCTCAACGCGGAATAAAACTCACATAGCCTACAATCGTTGGCCGACTGAAACCTCCGAACACGTGTAAAGTCTGAAGATCACTGTCTAGAGAACCTACGCATAACGTGTCGATTTTAGAGGCAGCTCGGGACCGTGAGTATTTATTCATTGGCGTTCATTACCCTCCAGTGGTCACAACACGCAGTTACACCTCTGACTATTTTTGCAGACTCCATCTGAAGGTTCAGAATCAAATTTGAATGACCATAAGTAAAATATTATAAAGGCTTCATGCTAAAAGTGTACAAATAATGACTGAAAACAATATGAACGCATTTTTTAACAGGGGGGATGGGGGTTTTACAGCAAAATAAACACGTCTTTGTTCCAGTGGTTACTATCTCAGGTTGGTGTGCACCCATGTACATTAGTTTGCTCATTTTTGGTTTTAGAACAATGACCTGTTAATTTGGTGCTATGGCACGTTTTACCCCGAGGCACAGAGTAAAGTGAGCACGCTGAAGGGGTAACTTGAGCCCTTGAGGTGTACGTAGCGCTCAAGTGCCCATAGAAATGTGATTCTTGCTTGCTAACTCAAATTCAAGTTCTCTGCATCTTAAGGGAGGTGTAGTCCACGAAACTGGTCTGTAAGTTTCGTGATGAAGCTGGAAAGTTCACATTCAAATCAAAAATCTGATGAACCCTCGATAATCAGGCATAACCTGTTTGGGGAACTTCTCCTTCACTTGTTTTGTTCAGTTGTGGAGGAAGTATTCAAAGTACCCTTTTTACTTGAGTAACTTTCAGAGCACATAGTGCAGTGTTTCCAACTCACCACTAGAGGCTGCTGGTGACCACGTGAAAAAGCAGTAGAAAAACAGGGAGCACTCATTGATGCCTTGTCAATGATCTAAAACGCTTTAGAAACATAAATAAAAACCTGTTCAAAAGGACCATTTTCAACGCAGTTTAGCCTTACTACACCACCACTGGAGGCCATGGGTGACCTCGCGGAAAAGCCTTACAAACAACCTGAAACACTTCAGAGAGTACTTATTAACGCCTTGGCGCTTTAGAAACAAAAATGAAACCCTGTTCAAAATAACCTTTTTCACAGTCAGTATTACTTCTTTCATGCTGTGACCCCCCCCCTGAAAATGGCTTTGAAACAACATGAAGAGCTTCATGGAGCACTTGGAGCACACCAAAATACCCATTTTCAGTAAATATAACCTGTCAGTACCTATTGTATCAGATATTATACTTACAGTTTAAGTGTCGAATATATACTATGCATATTTATTATAATACACTCGGTCTGTAACTGTAAATTATTATAATTAATATTGCCTTATTATGCTTGTAATTCGTGTTGTAGTTCCTCAGTGCGACCACTGGGGGGCAGTGACGACCTATATATAATATGTGCGACTCTTCTACTGACAGTAAAGCAACGCTTCCGGTGGATATTTTTCAAAGTAAAACAATCAAAATATGGTACACATGTAGGCTATCCTGTATATACATACATAT
>JAPQRN010000016.1:7759111-7771564 GCA_037367275.1 Coranthus polyacanthus
ACACAAGTGCACTGGCTAAAACCGTCTCTTTCACAGCACCCTTATCAGTCACACATTGACTACATCGGCTTTGTACAACTTGACAGAATTTGGAAGAGTCTTTTCCAATTTTCTTCCCGAATAAGAGGAAACAAGAATGAGAACGTTTTTTTCAAATTCATTTTTATCATTTTAAGTATTTCAGACTCTAGTGTTTTCAACTACAAAACAAAAATAAAACATAAAATTCAATGGCATACTATATACTCTATATCCTACACATTCTTCTGATAAAAGAACAGATCTCAACCCAACCCAGTGTCCATTAACGCTAACATTTTCCCAGTGATTTTTTTTTCCTCATAAGATGCTCAGGCAACAGGATGTATGGAGAACAAAAAAACTGACACCTTATGAGGGACAACACACCTCTTTACTGGACAGAAATAGTGATAAAACATTAGGATTTTTAACTTACAGTACTGTTACAACATGTCAGTAAACGTATTCACAGGGATTTGAATGGTCAAATCGAACAAAACAGCATTTTGACAATAAAAGCAGAGGCAAGTTGGGTTATCTTTCTTTTTTTTTCTTTTTTTTTTTTAAATCAAGCGTGGAACCAAAGGTGACAATAACACAAGTGACAAAGGCAAACAAACAGCAAACAAAGGCGCTTTCATTGTCCCTACAGCTCTTTGTGATGTACATGGGATCGATCATTTGCATCGTTTACTTACAGACAAATGACACACGGCATCATTGGGTGGAGTGTCAGCGGCTGTGTGTCACTGGCACATGTCGCAAGTTAGATTGTGCACATCGTCACATCATCCTCACTATTTGGAGTTGCAAAATAAAACGCTGCTCCCTGTGGGCTGGCAACCAGTGAGACACAATCTTCATCTGTGACGAGACCAACAACTTTACTGCGTTTAAAACATTTTGCTTGTTTCAGTGCTGCCTTTTGTTTGCGTTTGACACCTTAACATCTACACAAAGAGGTTTCTCATTACATCTATAATAATAAAAAAAAAAAAGAAAAAAAGTAGGTACTGATTAAGAGAGTTTCGGTTTCACAACGTGGAATTCGCTGTGCAAGAAGCACACTGCCATTCTCGCTGCACTGTGGCAGCACAGTACATAGAGTCTAAGTCAAGTCTGTGCATAGTCACATTCAGGTACACAATGGCATGCACAAACACACACTCCCACAGGCAACTCTCCAGGCATGTCATTAAGTGAGAGAGCACTAGAGTTTCCCGTTGGCAAAGGCTCCCTCCTGGAACTGAGGGATGAAGCTCTTGAAGTACGCCCTGGGTGAGAGAGAGGCGGAGGGGGAATGAGAACGTGCAGCGAATGAAACATCAAAATGTGACAATAATTGCGATTCAGCTACTTCAAAGCCTGTAACAAACTCTCCGGGTCAGTCCCAGTCCCAGCATGTATCAAAAAGCAGATGAAAACTGAATCTGTTTACTTGTTACATCTACAATTGCACATGCGATGCCTCCTCTTTGCGTGTTAAAGCTCTGGAGGAAAAGGTGGGAGATGAAAATCAACTAACAGTGAAAAAGCGGGTAAAAAACAAACACGTTTAGGTAGCGCTAGCGCTAAGGAGCGTACGTGTAAAACCCTCTTTGCATTTGGTTTACAGATAAGTAGATGCCACTCTGGTCATTTTTTCATATTTACAGCCGTTGTGAACCTTTGCCGTGCTAACAACAAACACTTCTCAGACAATAGAGGCCGTCTATAGATTTAATGGGGTTATGTCAGTTTATGTACTGAGGGTGGGAACAAACCTGTGAATGTCAACAAATGGTCTGTGAGCTGCACAGTTGGCACAAAAGGGGCTCACTCTACCGTATCATATCTAATGCCTATCATACATCATATTTATCTTTAGAAATGGCCACATTTGACTTATCAGAAACTGTTTTACAACGCTGTGCTGCCTTAGAAGCTGTGGCGAGGGAGTTTTCCATTAGTGTTATTTTAAATATGGTGCCGGTAAAAACTTTTTCCTCTTTTTATTCATTGAATCGCTAAAAAAAAAATGTTTTCTTTACTCCATCTTTACTGAGGTCATTATTTTCCTCTGACATTAAAAGGTCTTTTCTGTTACACAAAATCAAAAAAGGAAAAAGTTCAGTGAGCGGGCTAACTCAAATATCTCACCAACTTTGTGAACTGCCGTAAAACTTTTGCAAAAATATTCATGAATCCCAGAGGATGAATCTTAACGAATGACTTTTTCCCCTTTTGTCTTGTTGAAACATGTCCCAAGCGTATCGGATTATCGAGGCCGGTTCTACTCACTTTGCCCTCTTTGCCATCTCGTTGCCGTCCCAGCGTGGGCTGTATGGATACGACTTCTGCACCTGAGAATAGAGCTGGCCGCTGTTGGTGAAGTGGTACACTGACTGGAAGGTGAGGGTGGGCTGGTCCCTGGGGAAGTACAGCGGGAGATCCACTACAAGGAGAAGAAGACGACGAAGGTGGAAATGTGAAGAAGAGGGTCGGGTAGATTTGAAAAAAACAGGTGCCGTTATAGACAGATATGCATGCGCGTGTTGTGCCTGTCCCACCGTGTACGAGGAAGCAAAAGTCCTTCCACATGAGCAGAAGGGTGAGTTTTGTGAATCCCTCGGCGTCGTACTCCACAACACCCCTGCAATACAAATACATACATGTCTTTCCATACCAACTCACGAGTCCTCTCAGTTCATGTCATGGACTTTCTTGAAGAAAAAAAATAAATAAATCAACTTGTACTGAGTTCACTGGACCTAAAGCTCTACTCCACATACTTTGTTCTGTATTTTTGAAGTTTGGCTCTCGGAGCTAAAGCTCATCATGATTATGCGCATGGAGTACCATAACCTCTTCAAAATCCTTATATATCTTCACTTCCCTGTAGAAGAAGGTTCAAGGAAATTCAAATAAACAGTTAAAATGTGAGGTTTTCAGCTCCAGTGCTGTACTTCTCTAGATCAGTGGCAGTCCAAATAACTTCTAGATATGATGTAACTATGTTAATACTGCAAGAAAGTGAAAACTAGCGGATGAAAGATTCTTCGTTGTTATTTATATTTATTTAATTTGACTTCAGCAGCAACTGTTTATATGAACACATGTTGCAAAGTATCCTTAGGGTGTCTTGGTTGTTTAGTACAATTTCCAGTAAAAAATAAGCAATTGGTGAGTCTTGGAAAAAAAAAAACAAAAAAAAAACAAACGCTAATGATGAAATTTAGCTCCGGGGGCAAAACTTCAGACCTAAAAAAAGAGTGGTTGGAGTCGAGCTTTAGGATTTCGCGATAGCAGAGGGGTCGTCTTTAGTTGACTTACGTTCCGAAGTGGCTGAGGAATGCGGCGATGTACTCTCTCCTTTTGTGGTAGCCTTGGATGACGTACTGCACCTGCAGAGAAAGAAACAAAAGGCTGAGCAGAGACAGTGGAAAGGTGCTGTTAAAAGACACCTGCTGCGCCTACAAGATAAGAAACAAGACAATTCTGTGGGATTTAGGTGTAAGATTAAATTAGGGACCAAAAGGACGGCTTTTGTTTTCAAAGGAATACACATTAGCTTGTTATTAGAGTCACTGGATTTGTCAGCAGGACTTTGCTGAATCAATAGGCTGTAGGAGAACACCCATACTGTGTCAATGGACTTCATGAACCTAAGAAATTAATTTCATTCTTTCACACATTTTCATTCAACAAATGGCCTCATTTCCTTAATGCCACTCAACGCCATTCAATCAGGTGTAGTACATTTATAATTTCTGTTAGAAAACAGCAGAAAACAATCTTTTTTTTATTTAATCGCTGAAATTAAATCCAACATTACTGATTACTGGAGGTATTTAAACGGATTTACTTAGAACTTATATAATGAATAATGAATGTTGTTTTCATTATTTTCGATCACATCAACCGCGCTCCCTCTTACGCCCCTCGGCACCTGTCCGGGCCACATGGGTTTCAGGGTCTTTCTTGTCCTGGATCAGGCCTCGGTGGCGAAGCTGCAGCAGCAGCCTGAGAGCAAATACTGGCCGCGCGCTAAACGCTAGAACGAACCTACCCAGAATGTAAACAATGCCACTGCAAGGAAAGAGATTAAGGGAGGTGAACCTTTTAATGACTGCTTTCAGTCTGAAAAACCTGATGGTTCATGATACAAAAGTAGTATTACATGCACTCTTTGTATGAGCGAATTTAAATGTCACAGAAGTACAAAGTCTTTAGCTTACCACTTGACAGCCAAATAAGCTGGTTTTAAAAGCTCTACCACAGAGTCTGTCAAATGAAACTAGGAGAGTCTGTCTGCGGAAGGTATTGTGTTAATCTTAATACAATTCCTCCAACTACTTTTAATAAGGAGCCACATTATGCTTTTTTTTCTTTTCTAAAATCTTGACTGAAATCTATACATTTCAGTCAGCTCACGAGCTAAATGCGCAAACAGTACATTCACCTTGTGACATGTGACATAGAAAAAGGAGAAAGGTGTCGTGCCTGATGTTAAGTTATGAGCAACGCTGTCGTCTTCTGTACTTTACTCTAAATTGTCACTTTCTCCACATATGGACTGCATATCAATTTGCAGCACGGGCCCTTCTCTTTCCGAGCACACGACCAGCGTGTCTTTAGTGCGCGTTGACAGGTGTGATTAAGGATTATTTGGAAGTCGGAAGAGGAGAAGCTCAGGGCTCTCTTGACTGTTGAGCGTCTGGGCAGGTGAGAAGGCCTGCAGTCAGCCAGCCAGCCATGAAGGTGACTGGCTCCATTCACCTGGCAAGACCAACCCTCAGCCGGACGCTCGTGTATTACCGCAGCAGGGCCGTGCGGGCGAAGCTCGTGGACGAAGCAAGACGAACAAAAGTATTGCTCTTGTGCTGAAGGCCCAGTGCGTAAGATTGACAGGGATTTACGAGGACCTTGGGGAAGGTGTGTGTGTGTTATATTGTGTGTAATATTACACACTGAACCTTTAAAAACTATACGTGTACGCTGTCGATGTGAAGTCTATTTTTATTTTAACTGGGTTGTTTTTAAACAGTGTTTTTGACTGCTTGGGAGTAGGCCAATTACAATTATCACATAATTGCCAAATCACAATTATATGAAATAATCGTGATAGTCAACACAGCTTATCGTTATTTCCACGTCATTTACCACTGTTTGAGTGGTGATATTTTAATGACATCAACTCATTGTGTCCTGTTCTTCTACTGCTAGGAGTTCAGTGGAGAACTAGAGCTGCAGACGTTTATTTTTGATTTCGTACCTTGGTTTGATATTTCAGAAATGGGCTTTCTATACGTAAGTCAAGTCATATCTACCATGTTCAATTTTTATTAACAAAAGGCAGCAGAAATAGGAATGTTTCAAAACTCTAAGACAATAAACGACTCTTCTTCTTCATAAGTGTTATGTGTATAATTAAACTATTATTAGACTTATACAGTGGTGGCATAGTGTTAAGAGAATACAAAATAATATCGTTAGTCGCAATTATTTGTATGACAATTAGTCGTCAACTCAGTTTCAATATTGTGACGGCCCTGATTCTGATCATCTATCTCGTTGTGTCTGAAGACGCACCCGACGACGCATTTTGTGGTCGTGTCAAAACAATCAGGTAAGTGTGAAGACCAGGTAGAATTTACAATACATTGTAAATTGTGCTTTAGCTGACAATGCGAACATAACAAACCCAAAAGACAAAAGACAAAAAAAATGATTTCACAATAATGACATTTATCATTAATTTTACTGATCTAAAATTAATATTGCAATCATCATCGTTATCATTTTATCTCCCAGCTCTAAGCAGACATCTAGTTTGTATCATGTGTCCGACTGCTATGACCGTTTCAAGGACATAACATGCACGGAAATAACGGAGGAGTTGTCACACTATGAGGCTTTTTTCTTCTATACTGGCAGCTCACGACTCATTTGGTGTATTATACAGTCCACATAAATCAAACCAGACGTCTTACCCAAGTTTAGAAGATCCATGTCGCACAGTGTAGCTTGCAGTAAACATTTTAAGATGAAATTTCAGCGTCGTCTGTTTCAGCGGCTCCTTCAGGTATGGCTTTGATATAGATTTAGTTATAGTTCAGATATAGCTCAGAGTGTTGTTGTTGTGCTGTATTTTCTCATCTTTTTTAAGTGTCTATTAACTACTCCTGAGCTGTTAAGTACCAAAAAAATTCAAATCATTTACATTTAAATGGATGGATACTTGCTCTTGTGTCTCACCGGTCTAATCAGTATATACTGCATAATGAATTCCCTCAACAACCATCACCATCTTCCTACAAAGCAAGCTTAGCACAGATGACTTGTTGACTCTCATTTGTTTCTTAGCTGTTCACGTGTTGTGTGTAAAGTGCTTTGCCCGAAAATGCAACTGAGAATGTACGAAGACTGACTGCATAAGGGGCTTATTAAAAATAGCTGTAAAATTGCAAAAGGACACATACAAGGTGAGAGTCCGTAAGGGCTGAAATCTTGTCTTTGCTTATTTCCATATATAATCCGCCACCTTTATTACTTTTACTTACTTGGCAGTTTATGTTATGATTCTTCTGTCTAGTAACTGAAAAGCTGTAATGGATCATCATGAATCTAAAGTTGTTGCTTACATCATTAAAAACTTAAATGCACTTTTGTTCAGGCAAGACAGTGGTTCGTTAGTTTTTTCTGTTCATTTATAGGCATGTTAGAGAGTGGACATAAGGAGGATGACGTTACAGAGACACCACCCAAAGAGATCAGGGTTAGCGACATCACAGTCTCCACTGGACCCTGCAACAGCACCCAGGACGTCAGTGTGAGGAAGAGAAGGGCAGGTGATGATAAAACCATGCCAGCGGAGGCCACTCTGAATGGAACAAGCCCTTCAAAGCGGATGAAGTGCAGCGTGAACACCTACACCACTGAACCCAGCAGAGTGCCTATCACAGACTCCTGGTTGAGGAGGGGCAAGAGGAGGGCCGACTGTGATTGTGTGATTCCCAAGACAAAGGGTAAGGTGTGATGAAAACACCAACACCAATCAAACCAGTGTGATGGCAAAAGGGGGAATCCAGCCCCTCTGGATCCTGGAATCCAGGGCTCCTAACTCCAGTGCTACAGAGTCCAGCGTTCGAGTCAAGGAGGACGTGAGGCCTCTCTGCTCTCTCGAAGAGAGAACGTATGATATGGCCTCACCCAGAACCACAACAAGAGGTGAGCTGACAGTATGAAAAACACAGAGAATTCTGTTTGTGTGTTTTCCACGTTGAAGCCAAAAATGAAGGCATTCGAGCTGTGCTTTCAATGAGGGATTAGCCCTAAATTAGGTTTTGCATGTAGTGGCTAAGAATAAAAAGTAGGATTAGTTAAAACATTAGTAGAAATGCAATAAAAAGCTAACAAATATTATTTCTCTGCTGTGTGTGTAGCTGAATTTGAAGAACACACAACTTACACTTTTCCAGTGTGTAGCTGAACCCGTAAGTTAAATGAATGCTCATACAACACATGCATACGATATATGGCATCCTAAGAAAGTACCAATCAAATGACTAATAACATCAACTCACTGTCTCCCACTCTTCTTCTGCTATGAGTTCAGCAGAGACCTAGCGCTCCAGAGGTTTATTTTGATTTTGTACCTTGGTTGAACATTTCAGTAATGTCCTACCATGTTCAATTTTTATTAACAAAGGAGGCCACTATGCGAGGTCAGCCCCACACTCACAGTGGATGTCGTTCCACCAAAAGCACCTGTAACTTTTGTTCCTGGAACTCTAGCCCCAGGTAAAGGTTCCTTTAGACCGTTGGTTCTCTGCGTTTCCACTGTGGCCTAAAGACTCGTGATTAGGCAAATTATTCCACTGACGTGTGGAAAAGCAACAGCAGTTTTTGCAGGTGACTATTTCGTCCTCCATATGAGGAAATGGTGCAAACTCCATCCTAAAGTTACTGAACTGTCAGAAAGTACTACCCCATGAGCAGGAACCTTTCTGGGGGGAAAATAAAGTCCCTGATTTATTAAGTTGTCATTTGCAACTTCCTAGCAATTAGTCTATAAATAAATGTTAAAGTTTGGCTTTTGGTTGATAACTTGAAGTTAAATTCTGGCCCACCAGCATCAGGGCACTGTGGTGCATATTATGCTTCTTTGCTTCCTGTGTGTTTTATGTGGAGGAAATGGCCATTGGTCAAGGAATCTCAAGCGTCTTTTGGATGGGATTACTAAACAAGCAGTGGGAGCCGTCTAGACAACTTGGTAAAATTGGGGCCTACTTGGCTTCTCAAATTGATGCTGCTTGGAAACAAGAAGGGATTGAGCAGCATAAACTGCAGACGGAGGAGAACAGCGCTAGGTGCTCAGTGGGATTATCACCTGTTTTGAACTGTGGAAGCATATCATAGTAAAGGCACACAGCCTGAAATATGGACTGTCTTCACCAACATCATTAGAAATTAAACAGTCACCTCAGAGAAAAAGCATAGGTGTTATATCACACAGCAAATCACATATTAAACGTGTGAGGTCGCAGTTTCGATTATCTAATAACAATGTTATCTGTGTGATTCATCTGAGTTCATTAATTTCACTTGGAATTATTAATTAGAGCGGAGCAACATGTTGCAAAGTCGAGGGAAGAATTTTAGTGCAGTTATTACTTTTTACAGTTTGGAGACGTTGCGATCAGGTGGTGATGTTTCAGGAAATAGTCAACGCCCGGACGAAATACTGCCTGCCATTCAAACAGAAAGCTAAGGTTGGTAGACCGATAATGAGCAGCGGAACATGCTCTTTTCCAGCTTCGCAAGAGAACCTGTTGGTGCCACTGCACAATAAATGATTAACAGCACAATATTTGTCCAAAGCCTTTTGCAGACAGGAACATCTTTTTAAATGACGAGGTTCATTTGAGGACTGGATATATCATGAATAAAGCAGTAGACAGTATTGCTTTACCCAAAGCTACTGCATGGTTGTGATTACTCATCAACCATGGATGAATGATGCAGTTTGTGAAAGAGGAAAAGTAGTAATCTCTGATACACACAGTGGTGTGTGTGACGAGTCTCATCGCTGTGAAAGCTCTTAAACACAGACACGCATTGTGACTCAGCCTCCTGTTCAATTATGTTTACATGGGACAGTGGAGGCGGCAATTTCGCTCTCTGAGAAGCTGCAAGGCCACATAATCAATAAGCTGTTTATTTAGTTACACTGTGCGCAAGTGTGTCCGTGTGCGTGTATGTGTTTCAAGGGAACTGCGGATCACTGAACTTTCACACCCATACAGAGAAAGGATTTCCCGCCCCCACTGTCACTGTGATCTGCAGCCAAGTCACTCTATTGGCTGCCTCGAGGTCTCAGTGATGCAAGACAGGTGATCTTGCTCTGCAGGTATTCAAACTTGCCCACACCCATGACTCCTTCGCCCGCACATCCATTCATTGTGTTTGTACATGTGTCAGTGGGGAGTGTGATGCAACAACGCCGGAAGTGCATCCTGATGTGTGATTAAGAAATGTCTGCTCTCTGTCGCGTACGCATTCGCACCAGCCCCACCCCCCAGTTTCACATCATAAAGACCGACGGATCTCATATCGAACTGCACGTTTGTTTTAAAAAAACGTTTATCTAAGAGGGTCAAAATAAAAACATTTAGGACAATTTTGCAATAGAATAAAAAAAAACAACCTAAAATATATTACACTTAATTAAATGCAATTTTTGAAAATGATGTGCTGAACATGTTAATGACATGTAACTGCACACAGAAAACTGGGCCTCAGCCAGAGGAAAAACATGAAATTACACCTACTACAGTATTGTCATGTATCTAATAAAGCACCATAAATATGTATGAAGCACAGTGACTCATGTTGAAGTTTGTTGTCTACTCAGCTTCCGTGAAACTAACAGGCCATTGCTCATGTGTTCATGTGGAGGAGTCACTGTAGACTAATTTGCTCGGTGTGTTTTGTTCTCTAATGTTTGTGTTTATCCGGGTTAAAAATCATCTCCTCTGACAGAAAGATTCCCCGAGTAAATGTGAACGATATTCAGTCTCAAAACACGACTAGTGGGGAACTGCCTGCGTTACCGCGTGTCCTTGACAGGATGTGAAAATGCATTTCTTTCAGTCACTGTATTCGGATAACATATGACATTTAATAGAAGCATGACGCATTAAATTGTAAGAGGAGCATTTTAGCAGCGCGCTGCAGGAACACACCTGTTTTTATCTTGGTCAGTTGCTCAGAACATCAATCGTGTACTGAATAAAAAAAAAAAAAAGTTTTAATGTCATGAAACGAGGCTTGTTCCACTCTTCCACTCCCTTTATAAATGTACTGCAGGTGCCACGTAGGTTTTATTTTTCACATGCATTATTGAATTTCCGAGGGGATGCATAAAGTTCATCTCATCTCATCAAACACGACATTACAATCACAGAAGACAGTATTTAAGGCTCTTCAACACACATTTCATCTTTGACTAAGCTGCATATTTAATTCTAGGATTGACTGCTTCAGCGTAACTTCATTAAATCGTGGAACGTGCGTCTCCAGTTTGACGGTTTGTATCCCCTGTTCTGCACACGGCTGGGGTCAGAGACAATGTTCCTGGTAAAAATATGTGATTAAAGTTGACTGATTCGTCGAGTTTCTCAAGGGGTTGGCCTGTAATCTTTGAGCAGATTTTAGTTTGATGGAGCAATGTTGACCTTAAAGTAGTGGACAAGCATTTGTAACATAATTCATAACTCATAATCACAAAAGTAAAAAAAAAAAAAAAAACATTAGAAGAATTTGTCTGTACTTATCTATAAAAGACCTAAAAAAAAGGAATCTGTTTTGCCTTTTTCCAGAGAAATTCAATGTGATCTTTTTTGTGTAACAGATGGTGTATCATTACACCCAAATATGTGTATCGAAATAACTGCCTCATTTTTTCATTATGGATAACAATAGGAACTTTATGACTCAGATGTTGAACCAAACACAATTTCTTACATTTTCTCTTTTTTCATCTCAAGAACATTATTATCACCACTTTGTTAAGGGTTGAGTTGACTTAAATTCATTTTAAGGTTATTGTATTTTCAAGCATTTAAGTAGTATAACATACCAAACTGTGCTCATATCTCCTTTACTCACTGCAATACGACGGATAGATGTGCTTTTTTAGTAAAAGTGCTACAAATTTTATAAAGAAATTCTTTTTTTTCTTTTTTTTTTTAAATGGATTGTAAGCAACTCGTTCCTTGTTATGTGCAAAGTTGATGACTGGAAATGCCAGTGAAGCGGATTTCTATGAGTAATTGTTTGATTGATGCAGATGCCAGGTGTTGCCATCACCAAGCGGATTCATAATCACAATCACAGCTGAGGTATGTGGCGGTTTAAGTTGTGTCAATTCAACCACAGCATCTGGAATAAGTGGGAGGAGATAAGTGATGGTGTTAACAGAACAAAGTGACTGCACAGGCTGTTCGCAAACATTATAAGAGTCATTGTCTCAGATATTACAGAGACGTGTTTCAGTACCGTTCTTCGCCGCAGTTGATACATCTCTTAAACAATATCAGATATGCAGAAGTTGAATACTGCCGACACATTCAGCCTCTGTCCTCCTGCTTGGATGACATGACTAACTGTTCCTTCTTACTCCTGCAAAGCTCTGATTGTTCACCGCAAATAAAAGAAACTGACAATTAACGTTTCGAGGTTTTTATGGTGGACAAAGGGAGTTATACGTTGTACAGATTGTAAAGCCCCTTGAGGCACATTTGTGGTTTGTGATATTGGGTTATTAAATAAAAACGTTTAGGAGTGGCTGCAACACAACCTCAACCAATATCAGATTCTGAAAGGTACGTAGGTACTCCTGCATGTCTATCTATCTAACCTCACTTCATCTATTCTGTTTGCATTTTACTTTGCTAGCTCTTATTACAGTCTAGACCCGTCTATATACTGCTGCATATTTGTTAAAGGTAATCTGAATTTATTTTCATGCACTTCAAAATTAACAACAGGAGTTGACTGTCATGCTGATGCAACAGCAGATTAAATTGTAAGAAGTTATCTGAGGTAAGTACAAAGGAATTTGTACCTGCTCTCTATGATAGATGTTATTAGCGAGACTCCTCCCTGTTTGTTACTCTGTCTTTGTCTGCTATTATCTCTGCTTTTCAACATGCATTTGCAAACACAGGCTGTGGCTTGTGTGACTCTTGGAGGGAGGTGGGGGGAGCGGCTCTGACACTGTTAGACTTAAACAACCAGAGGCATGAAGGGCAGTCAGGGACAAAAATGTTCCAGACACCCTGAGCATGCTGGTCAGAGTCCAGGTGAACAGGGAGGGCCCAGAATTCAATTTTAAAAGACTCCTATGTTCCAAAGAAAATGGAGGCGTAGAAGTATCTAACCTGAAAC
>JAPQRN010000016.1:7795647-7812595 GCA_037367275.1 Coranthus polyacanthus
GGGGGTGGGTGGGGGGTGTCCTCCTGAGACCATAATACTGGAAATCTCTGATGCTCAGCGGGGGGTACAAGCAGGTGGGTGGGAATCTTCATTTGGAGATGCAGTGTGGGTGGTTAGAGGGGGGGCTGTGGTGGGTGATTGTGGATGGCAGATTCGCCGAGGGACACAGGAGGCAGCCGTGACCTTTGGTATCAGGGAGTCATATTGGGGTCAGTAGAGCAGAAGGGAGTGGATTTCAGATCCGTGCTTTAAATCCACCCTTCCTAAGGCTGTGATTTCTCTTCGACTCCCCGCTCCACAGAGGATACTGAGGTGCTCGCCCTCATCTCCTTAAATAATCTGTACTTCCTCGCTTCAAACGGAGGTGAAGGAAGCTTCCATGACTTCTGAAAGGCACGTGACTTGATGCTTTATATGTACTCGCGGTGATGTAAAGAACATCAGTAAAGGGGGTTGGGCTTTTTTTCAAAACAGACAGAAATGGAAGTGATTCTTAGAGTCAGTTAAAAACCGCATGGCCTAAATAAAAAGTGCATGCGCAAAAAAAGAAAAAAAAGTGTCATCAACGCGGAGACGAGAAATACTATAAATATGCTTGTCGATTGCATGTTTGCCGTGACATCATGAGGCAAAACATGACTCAGTTACAGTGAAGAATGTGTTGTTTATCATATGGAAACAATTAGTAATTCACCAGCGTCAAAGTCATCTGTGGCATTAGTCACTACGTACATATGGTCCACACCTAACGGGCCAAATGTGTGTCATCATCACTGGGATGTTACTGCCTCTGACAAATTCTCACCTCTGAGGAAGATTACAAACTAAATCACAACAAAAAAGAGACGAGATGATAGAAGCTGTCACAGTAAAAGTGAAAAGTCAAAGAAATAAAAGGTCAAGGAGCGAACGTCTTGTGTTGCTGCTAACCACCTCATCATGCAGAGAGGCACTGGTGCCACTAGTCATGTGTCACAACAAGGAATGATGGAGAATGCCTGACTCCTCCACCTCGGGCCACAACCTTTCTGACAGGCCGTCTGTCAGCGCGGCACCCGGGTTGTTGCCGCAAGTGACGGGTCAGTGGATGGCAATGTAAAGACAGGGGTGATGATTGACGACACACAAAGCAAATTGTCACCTCTAACCCCTCTGACCTTGTCACTTTCACACTTTACTGCATGTTCTGAATGCAAACTGTAAATAACTCAATGAAATAAATCAAAGGACAAATGACTTTTATTGATCAAAAAGTTGACTTGAAGACAAAGTCGAGATAAGAAAAAAGAAAACATTAAAGATGCAGAGCTCAGTCACGCTTGAGCGAACCTCTATTTCCATTTCCAAGACATCCATGTATAATAAATAAATAAATAAATAAATCCCTTTGTGAAGCTGTAAGTGCCACGATCTGAATTCCAAAGACATTTCACTCTCTTGTAACAAAAGACAAAAAAGGGGCAAATCTACACAGTTCAGTGTGGCATTTTGTCTAAAAGAAAATCACAGAAATGAAAATTGTTGTCTATTCTTCAAGCAACAGATTTATCCCTTGTTTGCAAAACATTAAGGCCCTTCAGTGTTCTGTCAATAGCTCTTTGGTGGTGACAGTAAGAAAAGCAGACATGTAAGAAGTGAAGTTACTCTGACAGGGATCGGTTCTATTCAGGTATGCCTGTAAAGTCATGCCAGCATCGCCAATTACTTTATCTGGCAATGGCACAGCAAAATATCTGAGGTGAGAGAGGGAGAGGATGACCTGCCCTTCAGGATTGCATATTTGGATAACAGAAAGAAGAATGCAACATGTGAAGGAGGGCTTTTTGAGGAGTCAAAGAGTGTAAGAGCCATAAACTTGTGCGAATGGAACAAAACTGTTTTAGATGCGTCCACTTCTCTAAAAGAAGGTTTATCAGTGGGGCAGACAATTGCTCAGTCTATGTTTATTCCAAAATATGACACCAAAATTTTCATTTTTACTGCAAATTAGGGGCTGCACAAATGATCAAATTGCAATATCAGTCTGTGCAAAAGGCTGCAAGTTAAAGGGAGGATTTAGGGTGATCTAACTGCAGAAATGGGAAAGAAAAGATAACAAAAACCTCTCTGGTCTGGTGATTCAGTGACACTAAGCAGACAGCAGTACTGTGGAAAACATGCAAATTTAAAGTCGCTACATTTTTCCTATTTTAAGTTTGTGTATTTTTTTTTTACGTTAGTTTAAGTTTGTATATTTGAGTTGGAAAAATAGAAATCAGTAGTTCAACACATCAACTTGATGACATGCGTGGTTAATACTGAACATGGCTCTTTAATAAAATAAGGTTAGTCTATTAGTTGGCTTGTCTTTAGACACGTCTCTGATCACGTTCTTAGAAACAAAAATCCCTCTAAGGTGAGTCAGCAGCAGGGTGCTACTGGAGTGTAATGGTAATGGTTATGTCATAACCCAAAGACCAAGTTCAAATATTTACATTTGGCTCTCTGGGTGTTTCAGGGTGTGGGCTTCACGAACCACAAATTGATATTTACAAGAACATGGATAAAGTACTTTCAGGTTTCCATGGGCTTTCTATTTTTAGGATTAAGCTGATGGTTACAGTATATCCACCTGTCTGCATGTCCAGTCATATCTATTTCAGGCGATTTACTGGCCGCACTTGCATAATTTAGCACGACCTCATGACTTTTATACAACGCCTTTAAGAATAGCGTGATTAATTAGCACACTGGTGTTTATGACATACCAGTGATCACACACGAGTCACAAATCATGAGGGCACAAAAAAGTCAGACTTTCAATCTAAAATCCACCACAAGAAAATGTCTATATATTTTTTTTTATAACACAGAAATAACACTAACTTTTCATTATGTATTTTTGGGCCTAGTCACACTGTGCATCCAAAGTGCTGACTCCTGAGACTTTTATTCCCATCACCTGTGTGATCAGTTGCAAGTGCCTGCATGCAAGAGGTTTGAAGTCTACAAAGTATTTAATGAGCACTTTGTGTAATCATTTCTGGGGCTGGTAAAGTACTCACTAAATACAGTAACCCTACGTATTATTTGTAATGTTTGATCAGGACAGATGGCAGCAAATGAAAACACTATTCATAGAATGAATAAACTGTTCTTCTCTACCTTTTTGGACAATCAAATCCTACTGGACTGCACCTGCAGCTGTAGCTATGTACTCTATTGCGTCTTCTGTGATTAATTAAATAAAATGACATTATGTGAGTCTCAGCAAATGAATGCACACATATTACTTTCCACCAGTAAAGAAAAACCATAGGAGGGCGGGTGGCGTAAGAGGGGAAAAAACAAAATTAAGAGGCATTTAGAGTCATCTAATAATGGCAGTTTTGAAGGTCACTCATCCCTCTTGCACACCATAAAAGTCAGTTAAGAAAGGGTTCTGCTTTTTGGTGATGCAATTACTCTACGAAGTGGGGCGCCCTGGTAACTTATGGCTGGTTTACGCTCCACAACTGGGTTTTCAGGTGTTGAAAATCAAGTGTTATAGCAGAAGAGAGATTAGATATCATTTAAATTTAGCAGTAAGAGATCAAATTGTTCTTTCATGGAGGGGATTCATAGTGTTGCTCAAGTGTAAACTGTGAAACCGTTGGGTAGACGATAAAAAAATAGCGTTAAAGCATACAGTAAATAGGCAATTAAGAGTTCACAGGCGACATGAAAAAACTCAATCTTTCAAATGTTTCACGAAGCAAATCTTGGAAAATACTGGAAAATAAAATAGATATTTTTAAAACAATACTAATAATACTAGATTTTGCGTCCGTTTACAAAGAGGTATATTTGATGACTGTGACCAGATGCTTTCACTGCAACAGGTGCTTCTCCAGGGAGGCCTCAGAAACCAGTTGCATGCACGAATAATAATAATTAAAAAAATCCTCCTGCCTGCATCTGCGTCAATTATCCTCAGATATTATTTGTTTACACGCTAGTATACAGGTGTCCTTTGATTTCAGTATTGCGGCCACCGTACGGCTGAGCTGTACTTTTCGTGACAGTCTGAAACACGAGCGAGATGAAAGCCATCTTACTATTAATGAAGGCAGCGTCGTCCAGACTCCCCTTTTAACTTTCTCATTGTGTGATATTTTCTCAGAAGGCTGAAAGCTGCGGAGCTCCAGATGTTGAAACACCTGGTAGTAATCACAGCAGGGATCTCGCATCCATAGAGCTTGTGAACAAGACAAATCAGATACTGAGTTCTGGACCTCCAACCATCAGATTCTATTACTAACAATTGCATACTTCAATCAAAACCCGCAGCTTATTCTTTTTCTAATCAGGGCTAATTTGCATGTGTAGCAAAGTACATAGAAATCATGGCTTTTTGGAGGGACTTGCTTTTGGTAAATGTTTTGCAACTGGACGTCCTATAATGAAGACTGACTGTGACTCTTGGTCTTCTCGCTCAGAAGGACTGATGAAACACTTGCAATAGATAACAACCCACCGACCCACTGCATCCTTCTCTTTTTCAACTGCATTGGACCTCTTGCAACAGAGGAGTTTCAGTTTGCCGTGTCAGCAAAATGAGGAGAGGGCCGTGCATTTCCTGTCATCAGTCTGAACACAAAGTCATCAAGGAGCCGATATTACCCATATTTGGTATCAATTGACAGGGTTGCAGAACCAAGCTGTGGGAAATGTACATTCATTATTTTTATTAATTATTATTAATTTATGTAGTTAAAACATAGGATAAAAAGATAAAATAATATCTTAAGATAAAAAATTAGCATTTTAACACTTTCTGCTCTCTCACTTCTTATTTCTGTTTTAGAGCTGTTACTCCTGACATTTAAATTCATCTTCAAGAGCATATCAAGCTATAATACATCCACCATTTAAAAGCCACATAATTGTTTATCTGCGTGGAAGCATTGGCTGGCCTTTTCAGATTCCAGTCGTACACTGCATTAGTGAAGCCCAAACTGGCAATTACTTGACGATGTCTTTTGGGCAACTTGCTTTCCTAGTAAATGCCATGTCTTAGTGCTATACAGATATGCCATCACTCAGCAACAGGACTTTCAATAGTGCTATAAAAACTAAATGAATGCATCTTAATATGCTTTGAATTACTCTGAATTAAAGTATGTAAAATATAGATAAAGACTGAGTTCGCATTTTCCCTAACTGTAGTAAGAGATGTAAATTGTACAGGACACTTCAACTCATGCTCATATCACAGATAGTCCTTTGACAGTGTGGGTAGCACAGTGGCTCTAATGTCTCTGTCTTTGCTTCACAATCCAGCCCAGCAGGCTCTGCTTTAACTGAAAAGCGTATAACTTGTGTGGTTATTTATACCGAAATATTAAAATATTAATTTCCATGTATTTTTGTGACAAATCAGACAGTGGATGGCAAACGAAAAGCACCACCCTCTTAGTGAAGCACCAATAGAGGCTTTACAAAACAGAAATGAGACAGAAAAGGCAAAGCTGAGGCAAGGAGCAGCACACTCTGGGCATTATGGGAGTAACCTGCAATTATTTTATAGCTCTTAAGATTCCTGAGCTCTTAGTCAGTGTTTACCGTGCAAGGGCACGGCAAGGCCACAAATTACAACCACTCGCCTTGGCACCAAATGCTCAACAGTCACGCACAAGCCAGAGCTTTCTGTCAGGCCCAGAATAAAAAGATAAAAAGATAAAAAAGGAAAAAGTGTGGCCATAAGGTTACTTTTTGTTTGTCTTCTTGCCATATGATCATGGGAATAACGCTGCTAATCATAGCTTTAATGGATCTTTAATTATGAATACTGTTCCCCTTTGTCACATTCACATGTTCATAGGATGAGACTATATAGGTACAGCATGTGAGCATGCCCGTGTGTTTTCATACATGTATGCAAGTATGTAGTGGCCAAAGTGCTGTTTTCCAGGTTTGTACAGAGAATTGTGAAAGACTCATATGACGCACTGGGCTATCTTCAGCCACGACTTCTCCAAAAGCCCAACTGCCAAACAGGGGGAACATAAGCTGGGAAAGAAAAAAAAAACCCCAAAAAAAAAAAAACATGCAACAACCAAAGCCTCATGGGTGGTTGAAGAAGAAGCAACAATTATGTGGCAACCGGAAAGGTAAGGTAACCACAGCTGCTGCAAACTGACAAGGTATTTGACTTATCTCTAGGAAAGTGGTGAGAGCCACCATGTCCTTACAAAAAGCAAAAAGGCAGACAACAACATCCAAAAAAAAAAAGAAAAAAAAGGAAAAAAAAAAAACAAACATTTGGACAAACTGACAAACAAGCATGAATATTGGCTTGGCATACGCAAAAAGGTGCTCTGTCGCCAGTGGTGATTCAGTAGTGTAGGCTGTCACATAAGTGGCTTTGTGTCACCCTCAAGCTGCCTTAATCTGGGCTTTGTGAGGAGGAGGTGTTGAGTTAAAGTGTTTTTAAAGAGTAGTCAGGTGCTGAGATTGATAAGAGTCAGAAAACTATAAATGTTGCGATGAAGGAACTTTACTTTTTTGGACAATAAGGACTTGCGCATTTGCGCTAAATGTGAGCACCTATGTTACAACTGGTTGACCAATCCCTTACAATTTTTAACAAAGACGTATCTTTTCGATTCGCAGAAAAATGTAGCAGAAACATTTAGCATGAGTTAACGCAACATAGAAGATCACTTACCACTAGTTCCCAGCTTTAGGTATAAGTTACAGCACAAGACGTGGTCATTTCACACCTATCTGAGGCAACAATAGTCTGAAGTATGAGTGCTACAAAATGATACAGATCAAGAGGATTTCCTGTCTCTGCGGATCAGAAATTAAATTAAGAACTACGTGTGTGTTGTGAAAGGATGGAGCTGTTGTAAATGGTCCAAATGTATTCATATCTAAAACGTACAAACAAACCAAACATGATGTTCTATATTAAGAGAATTAGATAACCTGCTCCAAGATGGTTCCACAAATACGCTATTTCAAAGACAGCTGCTCTGGCTTCTGCGTTTTCCTTCATTCAGACACAAAAATAACATACTTTGTACATGATATGGCTCGCTGTGCCATCGTAGTGAATATGCAACACTTAATAGATATTATTTTGAGCTTTTTAGATGCGTCCATGGCGCATCTAAGAAGACGTGTTTGTCCAGTGGTCGGTCCCCATTACATTAAAAATGCAATATCCCAGGAACGGTTTGACCAATTATTCACTTAGATGCAAGGATGAACTGAAAATATTTTGAGATTCAAAAGGTCAAGGGTCAAGAGTGCAGTGACCTAATTTTTGTCCATTCTTATAGCGCGATATCTGAGGAAAGGTTTGACAGAATGATGCAAAATTTGGCACAAATCTGGACGCAACTGGGCGATATGATGAACTGCAAAGACTTCGGTGGCCAAAGGTCAAGGTCGCTGTGACCTCGTGGATGCTGCCTTCGTCTTATTCACTTAAGTAGATGCACTTCAAGTTCTACTTTACTTGACTTAAAATCTGCTCAGCACTAACACTGCGTGGATCTCAAACAACAGCAATTTCTTCTATTCCAAAGATGTTGTATCAAATCACTTCTGTGTGGAGTGACACCAATATGCACACTGTCTAACATTAGTTTGCTATACAATATAAGCCAATAAAGAAAGACACAGAGGTGAAGAGTGGGTTGGCAAAAACAAGTGATTCGAATAAACAACACCCACTTAATTAGCCGCTAGAATTAATCAATAGCTGACCCTGTTCTATCTATATCTTGTCATAACCTCGTAGCATTTAAGAAAACTCAAGCACGTTAGAGGTGATGGAAGTGCATTCTTTCTTAGTGGTGAGGTCTTGAAAAGAAAAGAAAAATAAATCACTGACGTAAAGCAGCGGAAGATTTGAGCAGAGGTTAATCATTCAAATGACATTTAAAACTGTGAACTGATGTATGCCTTTGAGATATTTAGCAAAGTAAACAAGGCCACTGTAGGAAGGTGCATTAAATAAATAAAAAAATGTCTTCGTGGTATTTTACTTTTAATAAAAATAAAGAGAACGAACAGTTAAGCAACACAGAGCCTGACTTTTCACATTACTAGCTCTCTAACTCATCAAATGGCATAAGATAATTAGATAATGGTTACTGTACGGAGGCCCTGAGGGTCAAAACACAGCATTTCACAAAACACAATAATTTGCAAAACGTGACATCGGACAATACGCAATGACATTTCACAAAACACGAGAACATTTCACAAAACCCAACAATGTTTCGGGACAGATAAATACATGATTTATGAAATGCGTTTTGTGAAATATTGTTGTATTCTGTGAAACAATGTGTTTTGGCAAGTTTTGACAAAGACACACATTTTATATGCCGTTTTTGCAGAGATTTTGTCATTTTAATACCACATCGCTTCTCCACATTGACATTCCAGCAAAACATACTGGATATGCAAGACTAGTACTTTACTCCTCCTCGCACTCAGTGTACTGTTCAAGGCTCAGGTGTAACCATGGTCAGGTTTTCAGGCAGAAGCAGTCTGCTTTGTGTTGTGTGCCATGACAACAGTGAGGACCTGATGAGGCTCTTATTCTTTCTCCTCTGCACAGACAGTGAGACTGTGATGTGCTTGCCCTTGCACTCCCTCGCCAATTCCCCAGAAAAACCCTCAATCTGTCCTCAGCTTCTCCACTGTGCCCCTGGAGGGGACAAAGCTGCACGCTCACCCTCCTGTTACTGAGGTGGAAGACAGTGGCGTTGTTAAACACGCCCAGAGGATTGTCAGGAACATGTTCTGAGAGGATCATTAGGGGGAACTTTTCCTGTTTTCTCCGTTTCTGAGTGTTTTCTGATGCTGATTCGTAGCACTTCACTATTCTGACAGGAGCAAGATATATTATGAAAACAAGTGCAGTCAAGATTGACACGGCCTCTGCTTTGCTTAGGGTTAGACTCCTTTCCTTTAATTTAACATTTTGTGTATTTATTTTTTCTTTTATTTCTTTAAAAATTGAAAATGTAGCACTGTTTAGAAAAAAATGCAACATCTGCCCCAAGGCTAATTCAAGTTGATACTTGGATAAAAGAATAAAAAACAAGACAGCAAAAGAAAAGGAAGTACAGAAATAATCAAGTCAGTGACGCCGGCAGAACAAATGAAAAGACAGAATGAGAGCCCACGGCTCTGCTTCACCCTGACCCTCCCCTGTCAGCTGCTGCCTGTGGAGCTTCGGAGGTTAAAGTGTGTGCGTGTGTGTGGGGCAGGAGTGGGCTAGGACGGAGACCAAAAATAATTAGAGTAAAAATAATTAGATGTTAAGTGCTCTTGCTGAAGCATGCACAGCTTGTAGAGACAAAATGAGGATGTGGGGATGCCCAGAGCTCAACACAACCTGCCCTCAGGTGAGCTGTGCATGTTTTGCAAGAGGCAAAAATGACCTGGGGCAGTGGGATACCAGTTGTTGGGCTCAAAATGTCCGAAGAAAACTGAGTATCCTCAGCAAAGTACATTTGAATGGATCATACCAAGATGGCAAAACAGTTCAAAGTCTAAAAACCTTTTTTGACATTAGTTCATTTGTAATTGCTAAGTGAAAATATACTAGTCTAAAACACCTGTTTCATGTGCACTGATCTTAGGAAATTGCATATAACAGCTAGTTTGCAAGACTTGGGTCACCTGGAACATCCTATTGGATCAATGACAGCTGCCTGAGGCCCCAAACCACACAGACACACACACACAAACACACACAAACACAGACTTCAACTGCTTTGGAGATGGTGACATGGCTCAGTGCTTGTGAAGGAAACAAAGCTCAAGTGAAGCGAGAGCAGAGGGCTCAGTCACGAATGTGGCCTCAGTCCTTGCTGATCAGTGAGGACATTTGGAGACAAGCTGCCGTTGCACATACACACTGTATATATATCTACACACATACATATATATATATATATATATATGTACTTATGAGTAAGGATGGAAAGACAGACATCCATGGATCCATGTTTTTCCATGGAAAAACCAAGCATATAAAGGGGACATCATTTAAAGAAAAGGTCACAGCTTTAATTAGAGGAAAATATGTGCTTTTATTTGTTGTTAAGACAACAGCATAGAGCATGAAGCTATATGTGTGGTGGAATTAGCACTGCTATGCTAACTCTCCTTGAGAGATAAAACACATTTTATTGCAACCAGACACGACATATTGCTTACCAATATGCAACATGCTATATAATAAATATCAAAGGCCACGTCTAAATGAGAAAGTATGAGCAAAAGCAACTTCAAACAGGTAACAACCGAGGGGTCAAGGTACAATCACAGGATGAGACTAAAAGGGTGCCCAGGAAGACCATGTGCCCTTTAAAGTGGAAGAGAACTGCCAAAGTCCATCTGTGTGCATTTCTTCCCTTCATCTCTCATTGTCCTTCTAACTCTTCTGACTATGACAGGCTGCCCCCTTTAAAATAAATAAAGAATAAATAAACTAGAGTTCCTCCCCTCTCCCTGAGGCTGGGCAGTCCATGGAGGTAGGTAAACATGTCCACTGTGGTGAGCTCAGACCACGCGGATGCTTCGCTCCAGGTAACAGTCGTCCTCCACAGCTCTGCACCCACCAGCAACATCTCGGCATTCACCAGCAGTGCAGAGTAGCCTATGTCTGAACAGATTTCCGCTTCAGTGCCAAATCCCCCCCTAACGCAAGGACATCCATGGATTTGATGGGGAGGCTGATTCAAATCAGGGTCAACAGTCTGACCTCTACCTACAGTACCTGGCTGTGGGCTTATCTTCTGTCTGCAAAGCAACACCTTTTAGATTTTTCAAGTGTTGACTTTGTTTTTGTATAGACAGACCTGCTAATAAGAGGCTGTAAACTCTTATGCTAATGTTTCTGCCCAAGTGTAAGAATCTCTAGCTGTTGTACTTATTATTTTAACTAAGATCACAAAGATCTGCCAATGATGCAGATATTTTAGACCCAACAACACAATGTTTCTCCAACCACAGGGCAAATAGTTTTCACCCTGACTTCTCTCTGTTATGACAGGCAAGGCAGAATAATATTGTGTATATATAATAATATGAGTGTCAGATAATTAAAAAAAAAAGTCTTACATGTTTTGGTCTGGAGGGCAGTTAGAATCAATATATTTTGTTGTTTAATTCTGAGAAGTACATGTACATGTGGCTTTTCAAGACAACCTGAATGTTAGCAAAGACCGGAGTGACGTAAATCATCTGATTCATCTTTACTTGGTTGAAATAATGACCCATGCGCTCAGGAAAACTGGTGAGGGAACGCATGTGCACACTATTTACACACTAAATGCCACTTGCAATCCATTAAAATGGGCAGCCATGTTCACAAATAAGCATCCGGTGAGCAAACATCTGAATCCCGCATTTATTTATTCATAGGGTATATCTTTCTGCTCAAGCAGGATGTAGTGTAGTCTAATAAATATGAGCGTTAAAGTGATTTAGATGCACTTCATTGGTCTACAGTAGTACATGTATGTGAATGCTCGCAGTGATTAAATGCGCAATGCTCAAAAACAACTGACTCAAGACAGCATTCACACTGACAGAGCTAATTGCGTGACAACTGTCGAAGTGAAAATTCAGGTCATCGGTTTGGCATACAGTACATTTGTGTTCTTAGAGTCCAGCCTATATGCTGCATAATCTTGTTCCTCTGTAATGCGTAGGTGGACAAGGTGTAGGCTGATGTTCATTACTTTCCTCTCTGTGAGTCGACTCTCTTCCTCAGTCTTCAAGTGCTCCCATGGTGATACTATGTATACCCTAGCTGCCAAATACAGCATAATACTGTGAGTTTGTGTGTGTATGGGCATCTGAAGCTTAGAACATGATATGATCAGTGTGACAGGAATGTACATCCAATCCCCAGATTTCGTCTCTAATAAAATCACTTAATGTTACAGAGAGTTCTTTTTTGACAACACTGTGTCACTGGCTATACAGCTGCCACCACCCACTGGTTAAAGGTGTCAGTGTGTCTGCCTTAGTTTTCAAAGGCTTTGCATAGAATTCCCCAAGTCTCCAGCAAGTGACAGCATGCTTATTTGAAAAAAAAAATGTCACCAATAAAGCTCCCCTCAGGGCTGAGTCTAGAAACCTTCCTGCCTTAAGACATGCAGGTAAAGTTAAAAAAAAAAAAAAAAAAAATCTCATCATGAGCAGCAACGCGGCTCTGAAATATGACTTCGACTTTGGATGAGTCCGCTCAAAGCCCGCGGAGAGAGACGGGTCTCAGTGCTCCAGGTCTGGGAGACATGGGGACAAAGGCTGATGTGAGACTGATGATGGTTGCTGTTTCCCTTATGTTTACCATCATTTCCCTTCACAAACAGTGGCCAGGCTGGAAAAGGCCAGAGAGCCAGGGCCTCCAGCATGCACGATGGGGGGAGAGACGGAGAGTGGAGAGAGAACTGGAGAGAGTGAGAGAGGGGTGAAGGCAATTACTAACACGAGAGAAAGAGAGAGAGAGATGGTGAGGGAGGGCTAAGCTGCCTGCAGACACCACGCGGCTCAGAGCAGATCGAGAGTGACGGCTTGCTGATTAGTCAACTCACAGCCCCCAAGACCGTAGTCTACACACACAAAAACACACACGTACTTCCAAGTTCATTTCAATAAACCCTACTGTTATCAATTGCCCACATGTTAAAAAACATACATGTAAACATCTGAACCCATTATCCATCATCTTATCTTCAGGAGGCTCACTTTGGAGAAAATCTACCAGGAGAATAACAGTGCGTATAGAAAAATCAAAGTGTGTACTTTTGACATTGTGAGTCAAAATGTACATGGACGTGGTGGTTCACTACCTTAAGGAGATAGACGGGGATGTTGCTGAAGTCCACAGGAAGCTTGAGAAGGAAACGGGCTGAAAACTCTCCGGTCTGGAAGAAGAAGCGGAGATAAAGAAGGCGACAAACTTTACAAAATACAAGTGATAACAAATGTGATGTTGTATGTATATAAGGAAAAAAAAACAAGTAGCTTAACAGAAAGAACCGCAGCAAACGCAAAACTATATGTTTAATACTGTATTTTGGTGAGTATAAACGCGTTTAACTCAAAATATGTCAAATCATTCGGAGAACTTTACCAAAATAAAGTAATTATTTTATGCGGAAGTTAGGAAATATCTGATCGTAAAATAATAAATTATGAAACCAAGCTCAAATACCCCAGATGCTATTGCACATTTTGTCTGTCGTATTGAGGTTTGGAAACCAGCAAATGGAAAACCACTTCTCGGTTGCAAAATCTTATATCACAAGAGTTGCTGAAGTGCTGAGCTTTCTTCAACCACATTAACATTGTTTTCACCGCAGTGACTGGTTGTTGCACCAAAACCGCACAACTCTGCACCATCATTTAACATCAGCTTTATCACAGTTCATTACATTTTAATGCACACTTTGAAATGAATCCCAGGGTTTAGGAGCAGTCTAGTGGCTAACACTTGTCAATGATCCCCTGTGGGATTCCAAGAAAACACATCATCACTATCTCCACATTTCTCTGTCAGTAAAGGCCAAAACACTCCAGCTTCAGAAAAATGGTCACTCATTGTCTATATTTTAAAAGCTAATGCTATCTTTTTGCCGGTCACATCAAGGTAGTATTCAGGTAGATGAAGTGGACCCAGCGTGAAAGACATGGTTTCCCGCTGATCAGCTCACAGTTTATTCCCTCCGAAAGCTGTTGGACAACGGTTTAACACCCCTGGGCATCTGTCCTGGCTTTGCTCGATTAGAGAGGCCTCAACTACTCACCTTTCTGCAAAGATGTCTACACATTCACTGGGGTATATCTTTACAATATACAAAAAAAAAAAAATCACATTGCAATTATTTTGACAGATATTACAAAATTTTTACTGAAAAATATAGAAATAATGATAAGTTAGTACAAAACAAGCACCTTCCCTTATGTCTGGAGAATGATTTAAGTCATGGCATTTCTATAGCACTACAACGCATAATTTCTATTCTAATGGTATGTTGCAGCTCCTGCAATTTGGATATTGCACTTGGCCATATAGCAATTGTGATTAACTGTACAGCCCTACTCTGAGGTGTGGTCAGTACACAGTGACTTGTGCAACAAGTGCACTTCAATGATGACGCCAAACAACAAAACACGGCTTTTTAGCTCAGTGGTGAATTATTCTGTATCATGCACTGTATTTGTAAAACTGTTTTCAAATGATTTTACACTATAAGACAGGATTTCATATAATATGCAAAAAGATCTCAATACGCGGAGTGATGCTGCAAAGCAAACAAAAGTATCTTGATATACAACTTAGCGTGTAAGTATTTAGTTTGTTCATTAGTTTATTGTGAAGAACGTTTCTTTACACGGACGTGTCAACATGATGTCACAATAACCTAGAAATCATATTATGGGGCAGGATATTACAACCAAAAAGTCAATGCTACTAATAAAAAGCACATGATTTGACTTGTGTTTTTGTAAACTCAAGACTACACAAGACTTGATTAAATCACTTTCTGTGTATATTACTATATAAATAATTAGGAATATTTACATTGTAGAATAAAAATATCATACTTGTAGGAATGAATAAATGCAGTTATCCGGGTGGCATTTCAATACATATTGGCTTGTAGGGTCACATGCACACTGTACGTTACCACCTACCCAGCTGTTCTTGCGTCCGGCATAAATCTCCATGCTGCGTCCGTAGTTGGGATCCTCCAGCAGGCTGTCATACTCAAAGAGCAGCCTGGAGCTTTCACGCAGACGCTGGCACTGGTAGTGGTGGTACTGCTGGATAAGCTCCTTCACCAGCTGGAGCAAACATTCTGGGTTCCCAGCATCCCACTGGACTAAATGCTGAGGAAGACCACAGACAGGAGGCATAAGGACAGACATAAGACACGCCATTCTTGTTCTTTTCTGTTTTAAAGTTCAACATGTTAGTATTTTTAAGGGGACATATTGTGGAAAAATAATGTTTTCGCGCCTCGTTTCCATTATAAAACAGGCCCGGGGGCTCTAAAAATAACGCTAAATTAACGCTCGCTCAATGGAGAAATAAACGTGGCCCCTTTTCCGATAACTGGGCCTGAAACGAGCCATTTGGATTTCCGTACATTTGTAATGCCACATACAGACATTACAGACATGGTGCAATGAACGATATTACGTGAGGTCTTTTGAGCTGAAACTTAAAATACACATTCTGGGACATCTTACATTAACTTGTTGAAAAACGGGTACAATATGTCCCCTTTTAATCAGAGCACCATTATTAGAATTACAGTAAGCAAATGATCTGAGCAGATTAGCAGACTTGGCTTCTATTCTTTTTTCTGTTAATGCAGATTGATTGGCAAATTATTTTAGGCACATTCAAAGTTTTCAAAATGGCACAAAACACAACACAAGTGAAAGAGCTGATCAAGTTTAACACTCATTTAAATTTCCACATGAACTTAATCACAAAATTTAATCAATACAAAGTGCTAGAACACTACCTACTGCCCACATTTATGCTATTAGTGACCGTAAAGGAGAGGAACACAGTGGGGAAAAATACGCTTGTGTCACATCAATAGCCTACTCCTGACAAACGGAACTTCCCATTAGCAGATCAGAGGGAAAAGCTGCGCAAAAGGATGTCCTGTTGCCACAGAGTGATTTAGGATGAAATGGAAAAGTACTGAAGCTGTTCCGACCTCTGCCACTATACTGAATGATGGCTGCACATGCTTCACGAGGGTGCGCTCTGATTATTTAAATTTGTTTGTAAATGGTGCAAAATGTTGACAAAGCTGATGCCTCTTTCAATCATTTCTTACATAACACTTATAGCCATACTGCACCTTACGAGCCTTAATGGTCCATGGACTCTCCCCGGCGCTAATCTCAATCCCAAGATACTGTATCTCAAATCAGACTGCACCCACTGACAAAGGCCAGAAAACTATTATGCAAATAAACAAGATATGATGCCACAACAGCCTATCAGTAATTCAAGAAACATGTCAGGACCAATCAATACCACTGGATGACTGAGCTCTTGAGAATAAATTGAGAACTTAAGAATGAAATACAGGACGTGAATCAAAACCACGGCGAAAAACAAACTTAATAAATTAATTTATTGCAATTTCTGACCTTTAAAATGGCTGTGCTTGTTATTTTAAAGAGTTACTGTATGCTTCATCGAGGGAACGGAACATGTAAATTCCACTTTTCACACAATCACTACATTTTTACCAAAAAGGGAATATTTTCCTTCATGGTAGATTTAATCGGATAAAGATGAGGGTGAAAATAGCTGTAAGTGGCTATATTTTGGGTCATGATGCAGGTCTCTGTGCAGCCACTGAGTGAGAGTGAAACTGATTCCCAACTCATTCTGAGAGTGAAATACTGCTGGCAGACTCAAACAGTGAGTAGGCAAACAACAAGCAATGCAACTTTATGACATAACTGAAATGCCAAAGTAAAAGTGCAACTACCGGTCATCGTTGTTTGGTTCTGCCTTGCTTAAGCAGAGTGCAATACAGCTAATTAAATGTAGGCCTAGCTAAAAGAGGAGCATATTTGCACAGTGAGCTGTTTTTAGTGTGCATTGAGTGGGTGGCAAGGTTCAGGGGTGCTGTAAGTACTGCAATCGTTAATGCTCATGACATTAAAGTGTCAAAAGCAGGATGTCTTTGACTTGCATTAGCTTGTCTGACTGTCTGTCTGTCTGTCTGTCTGTCTCTCTGCCTGGCAGCCCATATCAGCCCAATGGAGAAAGCTTCCATTGTTCTGAAGCAGCTCACACACCCCCTTGCCATGAGAGGAAGAGTGTGTGTGTGTGTGTGTGTGTGTGTGTGTGTGTCGGGGGGGAGGTGGCGATGGCAAGGCTAAACAGAGACAGTGACCTCAT
>JAPQRN010000016.1:7812695-7843055 GCA_037367275.1 Coranthus polyacanthus
TGTGTGTGTGTGTGTGTGTGTGTGTGTGTCGGGGGGGAGGTGGCGATGGCAAGGCTAAACAGAGACAGTGACCTCATCACACTGATCCACCAGTGGTTACCAGCAATGCTGGGATTCCCGAAATGAGAGGGTAATGCAAACAAGGATGGGCATTGTCCAACAGAGGCAGCCGCCGCCCCCGGGCCAGGAGCGAGCTGAAACTGAGGAGAGAGCGAGGAAGTGCTGTGTCAGGACTGTGACACAGAATATCAGTGAAACTCCACTGAGGAGGACGAGAGGCAGGAAGAAAACTGTGGAGCTAGTAAGGCAAAGGCCAATGAAAACAGACTGCAGTTTTGGTTTCACTGGTAGATAATAACGATAGTGTAAATAAAACTGGCCTTCTGCAGTACATTAAGAAGTGAGGAGCTGCTGCAGAGACACTTTTCTACTGTTTTCTAATGATGCACTGCAAAACATGTATTTCGTAATAAGTAATCATGTCAAAATGATCTGCTCCTGTGTGTTAGGACAGGAGTGCAGGAGAAACACTCCCTCAGTAATTACTGGGCAGGTCCTTATGTTGAGTACTTAGCCTCAGCCTTACTCACTGGCCAATGGCAGGAGAGCTGGGCGGCTCCCAGGTAAAGCAGGATGTTTTGGGGCAAACAGTTTGACTTTTGTTGCATAAGCCGAAGCTAATATGTATATTTAAAAAAAGAAAAAAGAAAAAGCAACACACGGAGAGTTATGGCGAATAACAGAACACTGCACTAGTTCGTCTTGTCTTGTACTGAATGTTCTGACTGAGTTAACAAGGTATTGCTTGAATGCTGCAGCAAAGCATTGGTCAAACACAGAGGGAGAGAAAGTGAAAAGCAATGAGACGAAAAGCAACGTCCACGTGTTGCAGTGTGTGTGTATTTGTGTGTGCATGTGCGTCTTTACAGACTCTGAATTGATTTTATACGCTCTGCTGAAGGCTTTGCGTGCCAAAACAAATCTATGTGTTTTTTTTTTCATGAATAGAATAAGCCCTGCGGAAAATGTACACATTTGATACATAAAAAGAAAAGGAAAAAAAACAAACAAACAAAAAGAGGCAAAACTCACTATCGAGGCTGTGTGAGAGCTTAGATTTAACTGATGAACTGAAAGAGAAAAATCCATCCACATGTCCTTTTGATAATGTTGTGTGGAAGGAACATCTTTCTTAAGGTCTTCTCTCTAGGGGTTACATACCATAGCCCTCAATAATACTCCCTACTTCAATCTAGGCCTTATAATCCAATTATTTGTCACAACACACTGGCTAAACCTGTGTCAAATGATTAAGCCCAAACATGGCTTATGATAAAACCCTTCACCTCTAATAAATAAACCTCAGATACCCTCCGTTTTAAATTAGTACATGTCTATAAGGAAAGCAATTTGTAATCGTATTACCCTAAAATATTAGGATTTGAATCAATATCAATGTTCTAAACTGCATATTAAAAATATATTGGATTAACATCAGGATTTTGCATTTTGAGCATTCATATAACAGTGACTCAAAGCCAATGCATGAAAGAAAGTCAAAATAACACCGTCAGTACATATTACCAAACAGTGCATGCGCCTTTTATAAGTTTTGTTCTTTTACAACATTAGTTGTTTCTACCCCTTGAACCGTTCACTCAAATCTCAGCTTTTCCAATTAGACATCTGGAATCTTGGATGGTGAAGGAAATCGGTTGTTCAGGGGCTCTGCTCTAATTCATTTGAATAATCTGAGTTTTTGTGTTTTTTGACGATGTGTAAGATGCCTAAACCTTTAAAGCTTCATTTGCTCCTTTGAGTGCTAACAGTCCAGTAAATGGTGACGTGTCCATGCTGCACTCAACAGGCACCTGCAGCCGTTTACTGAGCTGCCATGACAACAGGTGGCTATCCATTATTCTCAATTATTATGAGGGGTGAGTTGAGTGAACAGTGTGCCACTACTTCGGTCAGTCAGTTCCTGTAACCTGACAGCAAGCGCTAGTTAGCAGCTATCTGCAAATATCAGGCTGATATTGCTGAGGAAAAAAAAAGCCAGCGTAATGGAGTGAGCGTGTAGGCCTTTCTGATCTGTCTGTGCTGAATTATTAAAGTGGATGTCTCTCCATCGCTGAAGCACTGGGTACCAACTCCCTGCAGTTTGTGTGCTTTAAAAATACTTTAAACAGCTTTGCAGGTAGAGCAGGGATTTTAGCGTTTCTGCATAGCTGTCTGGCACATTAAGACATAAAAATATTTGTGAGCAAAAACATAGCTTGAGAAAAATCGAGATTCTGCTTTTTCAACCATATCGCAATGTTTGTTTCGTGAAGAAAAATGAATAAACCTCAAAGCAGCCGACTATGTTTTCAAATGTTTTTTCAAATACTGATAGACGGGCTCATGACGCTGGCTCTGACTTACAGTATGTGCATCTGCTTAAAATGTACATTTATTTACATAGAGATAAATAAATGTACATTTTTTTAAAACCCATAGATATAAAAGTGGAGATAGGAAGACTCCCTTACAAAGAATAGTACAAGTCGCAGCCATCTTACGAGGAGACAACTACACACCGAGACCTTTGACAGAACTTAAATGAAGACTGATGTACAAATACAAACACCTGAGACAACATATTAACTGTAAAATGTAAATTGATCATTTTTGAATTTGACGATCAATTTACTAAAAAATCAAAACCAGCTCATTTCGATTCCTGGGGTTCGTTTTTTTTTAGCTCACTTGCCAGTAAGCTGCCGGTGCTGCGGTAACTTCTTATGAGAGCGTATATCTCTGCTTTTATATCTCTGTTAAAACCCCACTATAAACACGCACAAGGCACAAGGCAGTATTCTTAGAGGAAAAAGCAAACCGTTTAATTTAAATTAATAAATTATTGTATCAAACTATTAAGGGCAACCTCACATTAAGACTACACATTTCATGGCACGCCGATTCCATTAAGCTACAATCTCGGTGGCTCTGGTGTATTGTGAATGTGTTGAGGGTAAGTGAAGAACTCAACAGAAACAGTGTTTGCCTTTAAGAACAAAATGTACACCTAAATTGGGCATCTTCACACTGAATAGACCCAAGTTGACAGAATTATGTCTTCCTGTGCCATCCGTCTGTACCATCTTCGATCCAATATTTATCTTAGGCCAATGAGAGAGGGACTGGCATCTGAAAATGCAAGATAATTATATAGGCCAAGAGAAGATATTTGTTTTTACGTCTTAAATGTGATTTTTATAGATGCTGGCAACCTGATCCAATAAATCGCTGTAGACTTGAAAGTGTGAGGCATTAAAAAACTCCCAAGTATTAAATTAATCTCTGTTAGTCTCTAATTCAAGTGTGGGCTCACACCCTGTTTCGCCCTCGGAGAGTGCCAAGTCTAAGATCATGCTAAATTGCTCTTGTCATGTGTTTAAGACACTTGGCATTCTGAGCCCAGTGTTTTTTCACTGTGATCCGTGCGGTTTGTGTCCAACACAGAGCAACTTGTTGACAGAAATAGCACTTTTCCTGACTACTTTTAAAGGGCTTCAGTAACTGTTTCAGTCCAGTGCAGTTACTCTGTCGGGATTCACACTATTGTCCCATCTCAGTCTCGCCACATGCATCTCTTATTTTCTCCTGTCCATCAGCTGGTAGTTAGCATTTGCCAACCCCCTTTCCACCAGCCATCTCTGCTAGCAAACAATAGCCCGCCTCCTAAAAGCATTCCCAGACCTGTGAGTGAGCACTGCCAATAATAAAGTCTAATAAAAGCTGGAACGCATTATTCCCTAAAGCAGGAAGGAAGAAGGAGCAACAGTTGGTACACTATGCTCAGGTTGACATGCTCTTGCTTTATGGGCCATCTGAGGTCCATTGTTAGAACAGTAACAGGGGACGAGCTGGAGCAGCAGATAGGAAGCACTCACCAATGCTTGGCATTCTGGATTACCAGAGGGTAACGTGAAGTTAGAAATGTTTCCTTTTCCTAGACGGGAAAATGCTTAGATTGGCATTACACTTCATTTTCTTAGTGGGAGTTGTCCTGATATAAAATTACAAACAATGTCTCATTGTATGAGCCCATAACTTCTGAGGAGTCTGTATTTTGTAAAAATGTGGGAAAATATATCATACCACTAGTGGTCGACTGATGGGTTTTTCAAAGGCTGTTGCTGATTATTTAGAGCAGATGACCGACATATAATGCAGATATCTTTTTTGTCATCTAATTAAATCCATTACTTAGCAACAATAATAACAAACTTTTTATTAGTTACTTATTTAATTTATTCTATTACTTATTTGTATTTATTCTTAATTAATACGGGTATATGCAATTTAGAGGGATGCAGAAATGGAGTATAGTATTCATAATTATGTCTTCTTTAGTGTATAATCACCCGAAAATAAAACTAGTTGTGTTTTTGTTACTTTAGAATGAGCAGTTTAAATCTACACACTCCACCGTAGCTTATGACAGACTTCTTCTTTCCATTTTATAGGGGTAGCATCCAGCATTAAGGTGCCTTACCATCGCCTACTATGTCTGACTGTGGACCAGATGTAATATCCCTTTAACCAAAAACCACAGAACAGACAAAACAAACACTGGCTCTATGAAGGGCCTTAGTGTTTTTAGCTGTCACCATAGGGGAGGGTGAGGGGATATTTAGTTGGTTGTGAGCTGCAACTTCTGCCCTGAACGCCACTAAATATTACACACTGAAGTACACATGCATTCTATGCTCTGTTTGCTGTGCGCTTCTTTTAAATATAATGGGGAGCACCAACATCATTCCCCAGCAGCCACACTGAACAAGGCAGTCCGCCAGTATACGTTGCCTGCATTGCAGATGTGTCTGCATTCATTTTTTGTTTTCCAGCCTCACGAAATATTCGCCGGCCAATGCCATGAAACAATCAGCCAGTTATTTCAAAATGGTATTAATTGCTGTACCAATACTTACTAATACTTCTACATCTCACATTCTACATCTCACCTAGTCAACACTCCTGAAAAAAAGAAAGGAAAAAAACTACTAAATTACAGGGAGAAAAATAATACCGTAGTACACTGGTGAGTTGATCATACTTAAAATCAGCTCTTTTACAAACGAGACTGTGAATATGTTTAAGTATGGGTTTCTCAGACAATATGTCTGTATTCTTTCTTCCTCTTGCCCTGCAGGAACATAGCAAGTTTATAAAAAAAAAAAGAAAAATCCTTGCACATGCACGTGCAATTAAAAATGTAGTCTCGCATGGTCAGATCTATCTCCACACTTTGTTAGCACTGTGCCAATGGCACGACTATTGTTCTGGAATAGTTATTAGTTAGTTAAAAGTTATCTGGTTTGTTTGGCTATTTCTTGGGCGGTGCTGAGCTCAGAATGTTGCAACAGTGCATTTGCAAAATAGTGTCAGGAGAGAAGTTGTTTTGGTGGAACATGTGCCCATGAGGAAGCGGGTTGTGGTATTAAAATGACTAAATACCTATGTATAAAAAGATGTGTTACTGTCAATACATGGCATTTTCAGGGTGTAGTTGCAGCTCGGAGGTTGTTGTTCTTTCACGTAGCGAGGGGGACTTTCAAAGTGATAACACACAGATAGGGGAAAGAAGGAGAATGACAATCATGGAACTGCGCGATGGAAATATTCACCCTTATTCCGGCAGAGTACATCCAGCGAGCCAGACTAGTAAAAATCTGCATGCTTACTCAAGTGACGCTCAAAGGGGAACCAGGTTGAAGAAATTAAATTAGCATTCAGCACATTTACTGACCACAAACAGCTTTTTGTTGTTTTAAATATCTTAGTCTTTCCCATCCTACAGGTTATAGACCTAGAACTTGCTCAGTTAATTGACACAAATGCTGAAAATTGTTGCCTGCTTATGCTGGGGGACGGGAATGAGCCAAACAACAACAAATCCACACAATGCAATAAAGACCAGTTCTGGAATTTCCAGTGTTAACTAGACCGAGCCTGCCTCTGCACAGTACCACGCAGCAAACTTGTGCAGGACAGATAAGTGGAAACATGCACACGGTGAATCTAGTGAAGCTATTGAGGCTAACCCCAGATCCCAGGCACATACAGAGACAGACTGAGAAAGATGCAAAACAGTGGGGAACTCCCAGCATGTTTAGTGCCTGAACGCATCACTGGGCAAGTCTAAACCAGACAAATGATACATTACACACAAAGAAGGGGGCAGAGGGGCAGACAAATAGTGGTATTAGATGAGTAAAATGAGGCACAATAAGAGATTGGACTCTGATGAGCTGCTCAGGTCGTGCACACGGTACAGAATGGCAACTGCGTAAACCTTGAATGTTTTGGCCAGCATATTTCCTACATGTAGCAGAATATGTCTATGTATTAGGACATCCTCATGAATCAGGAACACCTCCAGTTTCAACTGAACTGAATGTATGTATAGAACGTGGTAAAGCAGCTGATGACTATGTAATAATGCAGTTTAAAAGATGAACAGATCCTAGTTAGGTCTGCAGAAAAAAAAAAGACACACCAAAACTGTAGGCTGTCTTGCTGCTTTCTGATAATTATGAGTCTGGCACGATCGTGTCACTGATTTCAGTTTGGTTGCTGAACTGTTTATCCAAGTCAGTGTCAGTGATCTAAGGTACACATGATTTGTAGTTACACTATTGTGCCAAAACATACAAAACCACCCGGATGGTCCTCTCACTGTGCTTTGAAATGTTTAATTTGCACAATTGCAGTACCTATAACTCATGTACAAATGTGGGTGTGTACAGTGAGTGTGTACAACAAATCATAAAAGGGACCGAAGGGAAGAAAATGTATGATTACAGAACACTGCATCATAATGTCATAATGACCACATCATGAAAACATAAATAAGAAGAATACATCATCATTATAATCACACCCAGACACGCCGTGGTAAGTGTACTGATTTTTGTATTTTTTCCCAAGTCAAAGGCTGGAAGTCAGTCACTGATTTTATATCTTATGGATGTTCTACGCAACATTTGTACATTACAAAAATGTTCTGCAGTCATCACTTACAGAATTAGGGAAGAAAGAAAAATGTGATGCAACATCTACGTAAAGACATTCAGTAGTATTGCTCTCCACCTTCCCTCCCTTCCTGCCTCTGTCTTTGTCACTTCCTCCTCTCTGGTAATTTTTTCCAGCAACTACCATGGGTAGCACATACCCTGTTGTATTCTTGTCACAACGACTGGTATCTTACCAAACTAGTCTCCTCTGGACTCACACCTCTCCGCCCATGACAACGTTTAATGCACGCTTAATCACTATAAGCCTGCTGTACAGTACTGGCTCGGAAAAGGTGTGGTATAATTGAAAAGCAGTCACTGTGAAAACAGACTGGAAATAGATCTTCTGCACAGCTTTATCACTCTTCATGGGAAATCAAGTGGTTGGTTTATGTATTTGCTAAGATATTAAGAGTTTAAATGAAAATGGCCTGGGAACCAACAGATAAACAAGGTGAAAAACCTCTAATGCTGAATATTTTAACACTGAGAGCTATTGTTGCTCTATGATAATTCAACATCTTTCTTTCGTGATAAATGCCATTTGGACAAACACTGGAAGGTGCAATAAACACGACTTATTACAGAAACATGTTATTGTACATACACTTTACATAAGGCTTATGTCACGCAAAATGACACATGAAAAATCTCAATTCTGACACTGAAAAAGCATTGTGCATGTATGAAATGGACTCACTTAACTTCACTTTTATTAGAAACTGGATAACTGCTGAACTGAACATCTAAGTCAAAGTAAAAAAAATACCTAAAAGACTGAATCAGCAAATACTTAAACCTGGCAAAGTAATGACCCTATAAATCAGGAACTGAACATCTACGTAGGTGATTCAGGTGTGATTATTATTTTCCCCTCAAAGTTAGTAATTTCAGTTGCTGCTATCGACAACAACTTCTGTCAATACCAAGTTTGTAAAATATGTCTAGTGCGGACATATAAACCCTGCAGTCAGGATAGACTGAGCCAACCCGAGAAGCATGTGTTTGAGTTTACAGTTTCGTCTTCAGTTGCCAAAGTCAGTGTTCCCAACTCTTTCAAACTTGACCCAACACTGTCAAAATGTTCACCTCAATCAAGTAATCTTAGACAAACCACCTTTTTACTGCCAACTGGTATCAATTAAATCTTAATGTTAGAAAGCTATAAAAGTGCCACAGTGATGATTAAAGTTCAGGATTTATTTCCACGTTGAAAGGGAAGATGCCTTTCTCTCTGCCCAAAATAAACCCATTAGACTAGCAGAAGACTTTCCACAGACCCTGCACTATTAGACTCATGCAGCTAAGGCGAGGGTTAGCATGACTGACCAGTTAAAAACAAAGCCAGAGAGTATGAGGTTCAAAGCATTCTGAGGTGGGGAACTGCCCTGGTGGCCAATTAGCCACGGTCTGGATGCCATTTAGCCTAGATTTGCACTTGCCAGTGAACCCTTGCACTCTAGCAACAATGTAACACTGAACCTCAATAAATTTGTAGCAGAGTTTGCTCCATGCAACTGTTCTGCTATTTAACCAAAAAAAAAGGTTTATTTGTGGAGCATATGGCCTGTCATCATTTAGCTGGAGTATTTACGGACCTTTCATGTATTGTGGGGAAAATGTTGAAAGGACTTTAATAACTGAGGTTTGGGGATTTCTTCATTATTGCTGCTTTGCTATTTCACGTCTCACGTCTGTGTTAGCCGAGCTTATAAAGCCGATATGCAAATCAAATAAGGAATAACTCTTTTATGGACACCGAACCATAAAGTACTGTGTACTTTTCTGTCTGTATTTCTTCTCTGAAACAGTGATAAGTTTTGTGGATAACAAACCTACTCAAGCTCTGACAGCAGTGAAAAACACAAGGCTAAACAGAGGAGCTAATGATACCCTTGGCCGGCTGTAAACAAGAGCAATGTGTTGCTGAGACATCAAGAATTCAACCAGGCACTGACAGAGGACCTAAAATTAACCCTAATGTTTACCCCACTTGGTCAGCAAAGGCCAGAAACATTGCAAAAGTGGATTTCACTTGTACTGACTTTGATCTTTTAAGAGTGACTTGCTTATTATTAGTGCAAAAGGAAAGGGTTATTGTTATTCTTTTATTTCATTAAATGGCACAAAAGTTGCTGTTGCTACAATGTATGTTGTACAAGTCACCAAGAAAATCCTGCAAACACCTGGACCGTTTGTTTTAAGAGAATTCCTCCTAAATTTGCAGTGCCAGTGCTGATGGTAACAAAAAATTCCCAGGGGACATGGGTGGAAATTTAAGGAATTGCTGGGAATTCAGAGTTTTTAAGAGGGGATGTACTTACTGAAAATGTACAGGAAAGAGGAGTGAGTAGGAGAGAAGGATCTCAGGCAGAGACACAGACGAAGGAGGATTATGAAAGCACGAACAGAGAAACATAGCAAGGATATAAGCGAGAAAATAAACAAGCGACGGGCTGCCAAGCACTGGCTCAGCAGAGGTACTTCCCCTTATGTGCACAGCTGGATTTCTGAGACGGTGAGCAATACTCCCCTCTCCTCTCCCAGACTCTGACACAAGCAGGGGAATTTAGCTTCTCCGTGCTAGGCTGCTTCAAAAATAGCAGTGGATAACTGCAAGGTTGTAGCAACAACAACAACAAGAACTCAATAGAGTGTAGCTCTCCACCAACGCCTGATAATCTCCACAGTCAACCCCACACTGAGTCAAAGACAGCCAAAACACAGGCATTTTACAGTCAACATTACTGTAGAATTTGGGTGTTTGTAACTAAGCTGGTTGTTGTGGTTAAAAATGAAAGGTCAAAAGGGTCAGATCCTGCCTCCTGATCAAAGCATACATGTTAGCACCAAGTATTATTTTTTATGAAACATGTTGGTCAAAAATGTAGAAAAACCTAAGAGCATATAGAGACAAATAACCGTCACTCTTGGGCACCATCACAAAAACACGGTGCCTCTTTCTTTTAATCTTTTAAAAACACATACAGCCTTTATAAGTAGCATTTCATCTGCTGAGGCAGCTTCAATGTGTGAAAACACTAACATTTTATGTCGGTACATTTATGCAACATAAATGCCTTTAAATGGAGTGTCAAGTCTTGAGTGGCATCCCAGTGACTGACTAGGAAGGGCATGAAAAAATATGCAAAATGTCTCATGCCAAGACAAATGTTTTCTGTCACTTTACAGAAAATGCTCCATTCCTGGTGTGTTCAAGTAGCATGCTAGCCTTTAAAAAAAAAGCGTTTTACACAGTCCAGGTCTGATGCTGAAAATAGTGCACTTTGGATTGTCGCTGCAGAGAAACACATTCTTACTATTTCCTGACAATATTTCCTGACTATTACCTTGTAATTGACATACACATCCCATGGTGGACCATTAACATAATGAAAGAGCGAAAACAAAATGTGGCTGAGACATCCATAGTAATAAAATATTTATGGATATGTTTTAATTACTTGTTGTACTAATGCTTAAGTAAACATTAAAACTCCCCATTTGAATGCCATCAGTCCCTGCAAACCAATTATTTGTAAAGTCCTGCTATTTTTGCCTCAGAGTTTCCTGGTTAACTCACTCCATTACTGAAAGAGTTCTTTGGAGACAAGCTTTAACAAAAGTTACAATTACAGAAGCCAACATGAAACAGACCATTTGTGCTATCGGTGAGTTTCCTGAATGAACCTCATAATCTGTTTAATCAAGTATTTTTAACGTCAGTGCTGGGTAATCTATACTTTCTTTATTTCAAGGCACGTCAGCATACTGTACATACACAACCTGAAACAACCCCTTTAACCTGTTTAGACTAGGTACGTAGTGAATCACAGCTATACGGAGCAGATGAGATTTGCAGATAAGCAGTAAGTCAAAACAGAGTTCATAATAAAATGCAACCGCTTTTTATTGCAACATTTCCAGCTATCTGCCACTGCACAGCCACAGTAGCTGCACACTTTACGAAGCCGGTACGTGGCACTACTTCAACTCCCTCGGACTACTGGGATCAGTGAACTTGTGATCAGTGATTTGAGGCATCGGCCTGACATTTAGACCCCTCGCTGAACTGTGCAGGAGAGACCTGAGTGTTGCTACTCACTGGTAGTTCTGAGGGTTCAGGGAGAAACTCGGCGTCTTCTCCGAAGATAAAATCTGGAGGCAGTTCTGGATAGCGTGCGTTAAATATGATATCCCCTGGGAGAAAAGACAAAAAACTGATTAGGGCTGACTGAGGACTTTGCACACATACAGTATATGGACATCAATAGTCCAGAATAGTTGACTTGCTTATGATAAATTCTGTCCAATAAAACGATCCACAGAAACTGTCTTTGCATGTTGCAAGCTCATTTGAATATACCTGCACTCTGCTACAAAGACCCCTCAATCCAAGTTATTTTGTTTATTAATGAGTCCCAAAATGTTTTAATTAGTTAAAAAAAAACAAATATACCTAAGGGCTGTGATTATTTCTGTTTCCTTCTACCTGAAACACAGAAAACATTAGTGGAAACCATTTGAAACTTTGCATATCCATAATTCTTTGAACTGATCTGACATGAAATGACTTGTTAAGGTTGTCTTTTTATAGTGGCTGCATTACCAGCATTGCAAAAATTGCATTTGAGCTCTGGGGTCTTTTAATTTAAGCGACTCATGTAATAAACAAACTTGACATTTACTACAGTAGTGACGTTACTTAAGTCCTGCCAGACAGGTCTGTCTTGTGAACGTAATTGCAAAGACAGTTTTTGTAATTTAGGGCACAAAGGAAAATGGAGGTAAGCTCAAGTGTGAAAAACTTGCCTAAGTATAAGGCAAAAAATTCTACTGCATTCACATAAGAAATAAAGCTGTAGTCTGTCGTTGGCTGAGGGAGGAGTAAGATATCAAAACTCCATCACATAACACATTGCTTTGCCTGGTTCAAAATGTTCTGATCTTATGTTACACAATTTGGTTTATGCGCTTCAGTGCTGTTCTCTTCTGCTTTTTCACTGTTCCAGTGACAACAAAAAAGAGGCAAATATGCACATATGAAAGCATTTTTCTATTGGAGAAGAGTCAAACAAGGAGACGACTGTACGTGCTGCACAAATGGAAGTCAGTCGGAGATGTGCTGGCACGCGTCCAGAGGAAAATGGAGGTCTTGGAACGGCAACATTTACAAGCTTTCTATATCCTACAGACGGCAACGGAGAAGCCTCCTCACTGACAGTGCAGCCTACTCACACACGCAGGCCTTTATGAAACTGTATGCCTTCACAAAGTTCGAATCACAGAATAGCTTTAAGGCTTTGTAAAGTGGCTTCTCAAAATCTTACTTCTATTATGGGTAGACGTTTTATTCCGGTCGTAAGGGTGTAAAATGCACAACAACAAAGGCCACAAATTGCTGTTTAGCAGTACAAGGCACGGAGGTGAAGGCCAAGGAGGCTGGGCATGTATAAATGGTGCAGAGCTGTGTGCGCAGTGTGCCATGCTTTTGCACGCTATCAGTAGGCAGGTCCACAGACCGGCACCAACCTGCAGCCAGCATCCTTGATTAAACAAACCTTCTTCCTGAGGCCAAAGCACAGACGAGTACAACAACTAGTGCAACAGCTGCAGAGAAGTCTCGTGCCATGCAATAATGCCAGAGGTCTGTTACTTTTTTTTCCCCTTACAGACTGTAGCCCTGATGTCTCCATGAATTAAAGACTTTAACTATAGCAGATATAGAGATTTATCACCTTAAGGCTGTAGACAGGTCACGCTACATGGCTGTGTCGCATTATAAAACCCCAAATCTGGATTTGCATATTATTTAAATTATTTCTCACATAAATCAAATAAGCCATCAGTTTTTAAGTAACGTCAAAGAACATCACTCAGCTTTTATTAAAAGGCAAATTAAGCCCAAAAATTCTCCAAGTGTTGGAATAAGTAGCAAAGCTTTTCAGATAAGTCTGAAATCAATGTATGCATATTTTTAAACCTTACATCTACAAATTACTTGAGTCCAGCCGCAACATCCTCAAACAGGTTGAAAATATTCTGCCAGGTCAGATTGTTAGAAAAAAAAAAAAGCACAATAAGCAAAGTCTACTTCCCCCCTGCTAGCCATAGTGTATGTGGGCACAAAACCATCATATATTACTAAATGGAACTTCTTTTTTTTACACATTCACTGGCATTTGTATGAATGTAGCCTGATGTTCCCAAACTGCCTGAACGTGAAATCATAAGCAGGAGTTCAACACAAATTTAAAGGCATGAATCAAATGAATTGAGAGATGGGCCTCATGGTACTGCACTCAACTTGGTGAAATGACCTGATAACTGATAAGGTGTTGCTTGCACTCAAAGGTTTATTGGGTTACTTAATTTCCAGTAACACCAAGTTAAGACTACTCTAAACCATGATAACAATCACTTGACAACGTTTAGACGTTCAACATTGCCCTCCAGGCACTCTGGGGCATGCTTTTAAATGAGAGTCTCTGTTGTGGGACTCTATTCAGAAGTGTGAGGCCATTCCGGTAAAGTTCAGTGACACAGGTTGTTTACTGGTATCATTTCAGTAATTAAGTACCACCATCACCAGAAAAATATTCGTTTTGTTTTTGTAGTTGAAGAATTCCTGTGGGCTCTTTTGGTCTGGCTGTAGTTAAAAAACATTCCTGCAGTGCAGTTTGGTTATCTATTCACTGTATTTAAGTGCTGCACAGGGTTTCTTAATTCCCTGCACTCTGCGATCCAGACAGTTGTTTTTTTTCCCATTCCCTTAAATAACAAAAACGTAAAGGAACAATTCCCAGAAACAGACATCTTGTGGGGAAAAAATCAGTAGAAGTATTTATGTTTTTTAAATGTATACATCTTATACCACCATAAGACAGATGTGGACATCTCCACCTCCATCATGATGTTTTCTAAAATAAATGTTAATTCACCACCAGTGTGTGCAATCCCAGTTTTCTGATCAATGAATCAATTAAACTGAGCACAGCCTGCAAATTTAAATGTGGTGAGCTTCTACATGTAAGAACAAATAAATGCATAAAAAAGATGTCATTACAACAGACTTAATTATGCAATTATGCACAGCCTGTGAACATGACTAAAACTCCACACCATAATTTCTGCTCGGTGTCAATCACTGATGCAATAAGCTGATGCATACAGAGTAAAGCAGACAGAGAGGCCTGATCTGTAAAGAGTCTTAGTGGCAGTTGATTTCATGATAAACACTATCTATTACTAACTCTTTGTGACTTAAGTAAAAGCAGTGTTTGCCAGTGTTTTTAAGAACTAACTGAGTCAAGTAAATATTAGTGGCACCGACGTCAAAGGCTAAACTGGGCTGTGAACTTGAGCGCAATGATTCAGAAATTCTTACATACTACATACTCACATTTCAGGGTTTCTCCAGCGTAGGGGATGTGAAGTTTGAAGCGATCACAGCAGGGACCGGGGGTCAGAGATGTACATCTGAACACAGAGGTGAATCAAACTAGTCAGCATTTAATCTGAGAACGTGGCAGTACATATCAGCGGGGGTTATGATTAATTCAACTACATTAATATTAAAAAAATATATATATATAAAATATACATTTCTAGGCTTTATAAAACTGCTAAGGTGTCAGCTGGAGGCCGATAAATTTAGCTATGTCTTGGCTATGACAGGATCATATCAATTCCAACAGAAGATAACGCTCACAGCATGATAAGTATTATGAAAGAACGTTAAATTAATTTGTTTGGACTGCGTGAAAACATTATTTGACAGTGACAATTGGAGATGTGTCTCGTTGTTAGTGTCCTCACTACAAAACCATCCAGACTGTTTAGTTTGCTTGGCAACAAAACCAACAATTCCCCACCTTGCTACAAATCAATGAACACTCACATTCATGCCATTTTCTTACTACTTCATAGAGAACAGTCACTCCAATTGTTTCTGGCAGTTTTGACCACCTCTAGTTTCAGACACAAATTTCTATTGAAAAGCCTGATGTCAAGTCATGCCGTCCATAAGAGCCATGACTATAGAGTAGAGGTCAAGCGACAACTGACACAGAAAATACATTATGGATGTCTAAAATTAACTATTTTTCACATTATTGGAAACCGGGTTACTCTTAACCTGAACATCTAAGTCAAAGTAATAAATGCATAAATAAATAAGTCTGAATCACAGAACAACTCTAAGTAATTAATAAAAAAAATGTGGAAGCGAACATCAAACTAACTGTAACAAATTTGGGTCACAACGCGTTTTTCTCTTCCGAGCTTTTATTTTCCCCCAAAGTCAGTATTTAATATATAAAATGAGTATTAACTATAGTATTGAAGCCTAATATTAACCATCGGCCACTATCAGTGGCAAAGTTCTGCATTCAATATTTTATGTAAGTCAAAGTATCTAAGTATTATCAATAGATTATCCTAAAGGTAAAAGCAGCCCCTGTTGGTGTTTTAGCATTAATAGGATGTTTTTGTCTTCATATTACTGCTGCATTAAAATTGCATTTTACTGCTGTACATGTAAGTGTGAGCCAATTGTACGTACTTTATATTCTGTTCTGTGGGTACGTTAATCTACAGCAATGCATCATATTCTATGAGATCATGATATGTTTATAGCGTTAATGTCCCGTGAGAACCACGTATCTCTAAAAAGTAAACTTTTCAGAAAAACAACCCTCTTTTCAGCTTTGGGCATTTTCTTAATCCTTCAGTTTATCACAAACATTCAAAATCAACACATCTGGAGATACGTGATTTTCACTGGACAGAAAGAGGATGAATAATTGTGATCTGAAAAGTAACTAAAGACAAATGTGGAGTAACGAGTGCACTATTTGCCACTGAAATGTAGTGTAGTAGAATTAGTATGCAATGGGCATGCTCAAGTGGAGTACAAGGAGGTCAGATTTGTACTTAAATACAGTACTTGAGTAAAAGGCCTTGCAATATCCCACTACTGAGGTGGAAGTATGGTTCAAAAGTACACTTCACCCCGTTTTGAGGTCTGTGACACGGAGGCAGTTCGTGGAGTCCAGTCCAACGCGGCCGTTTCGGACAACACTGCACAGCAACGGCCGCAACTCAGGTGAGATCCGGTGCAGCGCAACCTCAGGGGACATGTTGTTCATTTTATCCGCTCTGGGGAGTCTGTGGACACACAACAGCAGAACTTTACAGGAATGCTTAGACGTCAATGTCTAGTTATGAAACCAGCCCGTATATGGAAAATGTCTGATGTGACGAACATCACGTATGCTTGGCGACAGCTCAGTTTAGCCGGCATTTTTGAGTCCCCATCACAATCAGTTTGCTAGTGTCTGGCACTTTCTGGGGTGCAGAATATGTTGTGGTAAGAGGAGGCTGCTTGTTGTCAATACACTATTTATATCTTAGTCTTAGTATTATGAGGTTTAGAAATATGATTTTAAAAAAACACCTCTAGGAAAACAGCAACAGAGATACAGCATATATTGTTATACTACTTTATATTTATAACTGTCCTGCAGAGTACTTATATGACAAACACAACACGTATCCGACACTGACAAAGAAAACGATACGCCAAACGTTTTAATCAACTCTCACAAGCTGGGAATCGTTAGCCACTCTTAGCTTACCGCAGAATGTTGCGCTTAATTGATAAAGTTAAAACGTTTAGCTGCGTCGCAAAACAAGTCGCTCCTTACTGTCAAATGAAATACAACGTACAGTGTGCGTTTGAATACCTGAAGAAGCTTGAAGTGAGATATATTAGGTCTTAACACCAATGTTTACTTCATGCTCTCAACATTTCCGGTACATCTTATTTGGGTCCTTTTAAAGTCCCTCACTTGGCTGCCTGTATTCATGCCTGTTAATAGAATGACAGTTCTTACGTTCCGGGCTACATTTCTTGATAATATATCATCCGTGAAACATATTTTCTGTAAAAAAAAAAAAATGACTGAACAATTTTAAGCAACAATAAATTAGTATGTAGCAATTTAATGACGACCGTGGATCCGGCAACAGCGCTAACATTATGCAGCTGCCTGCACTTTGACCGTCAGTTGTAGTGTAGTAAAATGTGTCTTGAGTTGTCCACTCTGGAAGAACAAATTTGAAAACAAGGTAAATGTTGTGTAACGTTAGTGAACAACATTTTGTCTCTAAACATTGTATTTAACTTAAGCATTTAACTAATTTCAGCTGGGCCAAACCTCCTTCGAATAAAAGATTTATTCACGTAGTTGCTGCAACATTAGCTTATTTTGTCCGACAGCTCTTTTTTCTTACTGGTTTTTGAGACTTTGAGACAATTTGTTATTGATACTACCCACTTTAATATATAAGCTATATTTAAGTTTAAGTAAGTAGGCTGCTTGTGCGACTATTCTTTTATACGCCAATGCAAAAGTATACTCATAAAGGTTTACAAGGTATATGCAAACTTTGATGCATGTATTTTGCTTTTATGTTTGTGATGTTTTTGCTCATTTTTCTTCCTTTTCAATTTGTAATACACACATTAGACTGGATTTGACATGACGCCCCATAACCTTTAAAAATACTTTCTAGGAAAAAAAAAAAAAAAAACCTAACATATTTTGCATAAAGTTTGGTCAAATATCAGTCATTTGACAAACAAAGACGTAGATAATTGTCTCAGTGCATGTATCATCAGTGGTGTTTTTCCATTATGGTGGCTCTGATTTCACAACTGGGAAATTCCACCTTCATGAATGTGATTCAGAATTATTCTTAAAGTATCCAGTAGTCACCCACGGTGAAATGTAGTATTTTGCTGGTTATTGTGTATTTAATGTATCGACACTAACGGTTGTCATATCCCTGGCTCATTCTGCTACATACATTGTCTTTTGTGTGTTCTCACAAAATATAACACTGGGGACAAAAAGGAGCCTTTTACAAGTGTGTGAGTGTGTTTGGAGGAGGTGGAGTAAGACCAGAAGAAGTATTTTTCTGATTATAGTCATTATCTAAACTTCTGAAAAGCCTTTTTTTATACATAAATGGTCATATCATAGTAATAACAATCATTATCTAGCTAGGTCTTGACTCCTTTAACCAGACATAGGCAAAATATGCAGTCCGGCAACATTTTCTGTTGGCTTTTGCTTTGAGCTCGGTCTCAGTTGTGTAACCCACTGTGTTTAAACCTTGATTTGCATTTAGGTTAAAGTGTTTGACTGCAGTCGCTTTAGAATAAGGCTAAGTGGAGCTTTTTGTTAAGCTGCAGTTTACAATGAATGAATATCACATATATGCATATTGAGCATTATCTATGTACACCTCTTCTGGTTGGTCAGCTGTAATAATGCAGCCTTAAACTCAACAAGAGAAGGGCTTTTAAGAGGGCTCCCTGCTGTTTCTATTAGTCTGACAATGCAGTTCTCATAATATTCTCCTACAGTGGGTACGTGGAAGGTTCTAGGCTTTTCATGCCTGCAGAGGGAAGACAATATGCTGTGAGTTGTGGGAGAGAGAATTGAGCCATCCTACAGCCAGCGGCCAGGCTTTCCAAGTCTTCCACTGCCTAGGAAGAGATTTGAAGAGATTAACACACTAGCATTAGCTCTGATACAAGCCGAGGATTGAATTAATTACAGACTCTGTTGGGCTGCGGCACGCTCACGTGGTGTAGCATTGAAATACCCCCACCACCACCACTACCACCCCCGATTTCAACCCCCAATAAGACTGGAACTTGTCCAACTCAGACAGCGATGAATGCTCTGTTTTTACCTTCTTCCCTGTTTCATTCAAACTCATGCTAATGTGGGAGATAAATAATATCAAGTGATTTTTGTTTGGAGGCTGTTTACATAAACTGTTTTACATATTTTGCCTGAAATGCCCCTCAGGAGTCGGCTTTGCTGTAGATTTTGTCCTCGTTTGTGCACAGGCTTTTTACGGAAAGGCCTGGCCAGATGTTGAGGAAAAAAAATCTTCTAAATCATCAATTGTTTGAAATGAAGACTTTTCATCTCGAGTCCAGAAATGAGTACAAATAACCCAAATGTGTGTCTTAATCAGATCATGACTGAAGAGGCTTTTGATGTGCTGGTGGTTGGCTCCTGTATGACTGACTTGGTGAGGTGAGTAAACACAGTGATAGAAGATCTTTTGTGTAGTTTTTGATGTTTTTGCTGAGAAATCAACCTTATATTTTATACCAAAGCTCAGTAAAAATATCTGTAGCTATATCAGGCTTCAGGAAACACCTCTGCTTCCTCAGGTGGGCCCAACGGGAAGCACATTTGGCAAATTTTGGTTGCCATATTAGGACATGGATGTAAAAAATGTAAAGCAGTGGTTATCCGTAAAATCAAGCATTGCTTAAGATGAAACTGCAAAAGGTTTCTATATTGATTTGTTATGTTCTTCTCTGTAAGAATACATTATATGCATTCATCCATATGCATAATATTCTGTTCCATCAACTTTTCGCTAAATTTGTTTCTGCGTAGTACAAACTTATTTCCCTTTATTATTATTAATCTCCACCAACACAACCAGCATTTTCCTTCAAGAATTGTATTTTTATATGCAAGCTTGTGGAAAATATGGCACAATGGCTGAAGGGTGTTTTCCATGGACGGTACAGTCCTGTCTACTCAAGAATAGAGGAAGTGGTCTATACTTAGATAATGCCTCTGCCTTTTCAGTTCTTTTCCTAAAAGCACAAAATGTTATAGAGAACGTCTAGGGTCCATCAGCTTCAAGGTAAATTAGATATTGTTGAAGCCAAGAGGGACTCAATTTCTCAGAATTTTTAAACACACCGGTCACCGTTGTAATAAATTCAAAGTAAGAAACGACTCCACAAACCAAATGTTTAATCTTGTCATTGACAGCTGATGTAGTTGTGATCATCTCCCGGTAAACCCAACTCCGGTTTTGAAGATTCAAAGTGTGCAGATGATCTGGTATAATTACTGCTTACTAAAATGTCAGTGTTGCATCATCCTCATATGTGGCAAGATTTGTTGAGCCAAATAGGATCCTTTCCCACAAATCGTTAGTCATCAACTCCAGCACAATGGGTTAGTTGAAAACAATTTGTCACCCTTATTTACCATAACCTTTGTGAGGGATGACACAATCTCAGCGAGACATAAAGTAAATATAATGTCAAGTCTTCCTGGGCTTGAGCCAACTACATGTCTGCTGTTTGGGCTTGTTGGGCTTATATTTTATGTGGAAACATAGCTGTCACCTGGTTGCCAGAAAACGGAGATCTCAATAAACAACAGCAATCTGTGGCACCGGGAAGAAAAGTTTCACATCATGTGCACTTCAGTTCAAGTTGTCACATTTTAGTTGTCGCTCAGACTGTTAGACATGTCCACGCTTATCAAAAACATATGCCCTCTCCTACTGTTTTTTGGCAAGTTATTTATTTTGTTGCTCATTAGAAATTCAACCAGTGACTTTCTGCTTTGAAGGGCAGGAGTTGTCTATTAAGAGCCTAATAAGCTAACGGGAAATGGCCTGTTTTTGGGTAGCGTGTGTGTATGTGGGTGTGGGGTTGGGGTTTTTTTGGATGGAGGTCAGAACGCGGAAAGGGGAGGGTAGTTGGAATACATTCGCAGCCCTTCAAAGTGATATGCTTGGCTTTGAAGTTAAAAATCCAGTTGTCTTGAACAGCCAGTGTTTGGGTGGCAGTGACTGACAGTGGAGACACACACACACACACACACACACACAGACACACACACACACACACACACACACACACTCGCAGTCTCTTTCCGTGTCTGTCTTGCTGTACAAGTGTAACATTAATGTGTTGTTATAAATGCCAGTTGGTCAGACTTTAGAGCACACTGTGCTCCTTTTTTATGCCGCTGTGTTCGGTGGTAAAAGGTTATGCTTAATCGTCTACTATCTGCTGTTCACAAAGAGGAAGAGCAGAGTCTCTTCCTGCATTTTAAACCACTGTCAAAGCCATACAGTGCCCCCTACTGCCACAGCTTACTGTGTCAACACTTTTCACCTGCCGAGAGAAACCTGAGTTTTACAAAAATAGGGCTGAAGATTCAAAATGCACAAAAGAAATTATGTTTTTATTTAATGTTTAATTTAAGAAATTATCCCGAGATCAGGGTTGGTTTTTTTTTTATGCTTCTACCGTAATCTCTTGAGTTTTACAGCTCGCAGAGTGGTGTCTCTGGACACTGTCACGGTGTTTTCACATTCATTTGCTGAAAGAGGAAAATGTCTCTGAACTTACCTAAAATCTGAGTTTCGGCATCTCTAACATCACAAGTATTTTGGAGCAAAATGGGATCTAGTTTGAGACTTTTACAAGTGCCGTGTAGAACTTCGAAACCGCCGCTGCTCAGACGCTGAAAGTGGACTTTCAGAGAGCAGGAAATATCTTGTGTCCAGCAGTTGAATCTTTTTTTACTGTGGGATGCGGAGGAGAGGTAATAAACAAGGTCACTGAACTTTTTTTGTGGAAAAACCACATCAGACACAAGTAATTATTCTTGTTATTCTAACATGTCTTGAGAGGATCAATCATTTTTGTGCAGCTGTTCTTTCAAAGGCTACTCAACTCATTACGTACTTTATTATGAGTGTAGCTGACTGACTGATTCAGCAGAATTATTTTTTGTATTTCTTTTGCTCTTTAACATCTCACAACAACTCACATGCTTCTTTCTTGCACATCTCTGACTTTGTATTGGTCTGACACTGATTTGGGAACCACTGTTTCACTGCATGGGGACTTAGGGTATACTCGTGTGATATATATTAGTTCAGTGCTGCTTATAGTGTTTGTAAGTTTAAAAAAAAGACAAGCTCATGAAGGTAATGAAGTTGTTTTGTCTTTTTTCATGCCACAAGCTATGAGACAAATCTCTCTGGCAGTGTTTTATTTAAATGCAAAACAAAGTTGCGATGTATACGTAAGCACCGACCAGTTCAGAGACTGAATAGGCTGAGAAGTGGCGTACATCCCCAGATACAGACTCTTTCTTAAGTGAATAATAGCAACATATACACGGTTCCAACAAATGGTCTGACCACATAAAAATAAACGCCCACATCCTACTCAAACACTGCACTTTTGATAGCGAAGCACCTTGTCTATTTAAACTATACTTTCTTTGCTCAACATGGTCTTGCAGACCTTGCCCTGATTTAACCAAACAACACATTTTTATGGACATTTTACACAATGAGAAAAAAAAAAATCTTCTCTTAAGAGGCTTCATAAACTCTTTGCCGAGTTACAGCATGAGCAGAAGGTTAAATTAAATAGCTGAATTATTTTGTACATTTTTCAATTAATCAGTGCACACTATGGAACACACTGTACCTGCAACTGTTCTGCGTCTGGAAAGACCAGCTCTAGTTCAAACTTTGGAAGCAACGTTTCAGTTTGTTTTTGGCCCAGTCTACTTCCCCCCGTTGCTCACCAGCAGCTGAGGAATGACTTTAATAGAGACGGAGGAGAGGGAAATGAGAGCCAGCCTTAAAGCAAACACTTCACGTCACTGCACACCTGCTTTGGCCTTTTGGTTCCGTGGGAGAAAACGCACCGAGGTTGCACTTTAGCACATAACAGCCCTGTTTGTTTTGTGCACTCACCGCAGACAACAATTGCCAAGTGTCTCTCTGGGCATGAGGAGGCGTGGGTGGATTTATTTAGGAATTTGGAAATCTGTTTATCTTACCTGTCATTTATCTTCAGGTGGCTGTTGGCCAAATGTGGAGTCATTATGTTACACTTTGTGTTTGTGATGATCTACAGAAGTTGTCCTTATAGGAGAGTACTGCAATTTTATGACCATCTAAATAATTGGTATAAGCGCTTAAATGTCAAGATCAGCTATGACGTGCAAAAGAACACTCCTTCCGTCAAAAAAAAAAAAAAAAAAAAAAAAAAAAAAATCTCAGTATGCGCCAAACAGGGGAAACTAGAGGAATAAAATTAGAGCTGATTACCACAGTGGATGTGTCTAGACACCAGACAGCAGGGGTAACATTTAGCCAACTGATGCGGGGAATGTGTCTCACCAAAACTACCAAACTTCCTGCAGAACACTGTGCTAAGGTGCTATCTAAAATACTGAATACCGAGCAATGAGTTTAAACCACATTATTTGCTTTCTTGTATAGAGTTAGATGAGAAGATGGGCACCACTCTCATTTCTGCGCATTGAGAATTAGAGCCAGGAGACGATTAGCTTAGCATTGTTTAATGCTTTTCTCTTTATTAAGATATCCAAAAAAACACAATTCTAGTGAACGTCTATGGGGTTTAACTTTTTTTTGGGGGGGTTTTACTTTAGAGATTGAAGCTAGCTCCTCTGCTTAGAGTCCTATCCTAAGCTAGGCTAAGCTAACCTTCCCTTGGCTTTAGCTTTAAAGTTACAATACTGTGCAAAAGTCTTTAGCCTTGCTGTTTTTGCAGGGTTGTAATGAGCATACCTATTTACTTCTCGGTCTCTTTATTAAGATACAACATAGAGAATACAGAAAATATACACAAAGTATTAAAAACAGAGAAATAAATGGCTTCTACGACAGAAGATGGCATTTAGTGTGGGCTCTGTTTGCACATAGTACATCTTGAACTCTCTTTGGTACACTGTTGTAAAATTTAATTAAGAAATCTTGTGTGATATATTAAATCAAGCTTCTTTCAAATCTCCCCAGAGTTCCACCTTTAGACTTGGGCTGTCTTTCATTTTTTTCTTTGCCTAGATGATCCCATACAGCTTAGAAGTATAGTATTTTTTTTTTGCTGTTTACATGTTTCTTGAGAGACAGACTTGAGAACTGCATATGTATGGTTATTACTGCATTATGACATTGTAACAAACCTAATGGTGGCCGAAGACTTCTGCACAGCACCGTATAAGTCATTTTAACCATATTACCTCGGCAGGAAAGCAAAGCAGCATATTTCTTAACCAATGCTGTATTATAAATCAGGTTTACCATCTCATGAACCTGCTTCATACAATTATGATTTTCAGGGTCATTTATTTTCTAAACACATTGAATTCAGGACTTGAAAAACTGAAAATTACATATATTTTCTTATTCTACCAAAAATAATGGAATAACCTTGTGGAGTATATACAGTATATGAAAAATGCACTTAAATCAGAATTCTCAATCGGGATTCCTCATCAAAGCGGTATTGAATGAATAAGTTAGTAGAGTGGAGTCAGCGTGTGTGGGAAACATTTACTAAGATGGCTACTTCAAGAATAGGTCGTATGTGGAGTTGTGTGTGTGTGTGTGTGTATGTGTATTTACATGTGTTCAACCTTTGTTCAGTTTCCTTGTCTCCACATTTCAGCCTCACTGACCCAACATCCTGTTACAGCTTTGGGCATTTTAGTGTTTTCACACGCTGGTGCAAAAACAACAACATTTATAACAACCTCCAGTGTTTGCCATCAGTGTCTCAGTTACTGGAAATCCTGGGATTGAGTGAACTTACTGTAATAGCACACCTGCCACAAACACACTCATACGCACAAGTATAAAAAAAGGGCCACAACAGGGTGAAAAACAAGTCCATGACAACATTTTGCCATCCGCAAACCCCCCTGGCCCTGGGCAGCACTGGCCAGGGGCCAAACCACAGCGTCCTGACGTACAGTGTAAAGCTGTCTGTTGTCTCTCCCATGTGTTACTCACTGTCTACCGCTGCTCTGTGATTGGACGAATCAGGACACAGACAGCTCTTCCTGGGGGCACCCACCTGTGGCATTTCAACCTTAAAGGGAGGGATGGAACCTTGCCCAACCCTGATGAGTCAGCTATTACTGGTGTAGCCAATGTCAAGTTGAGACATCTATGGATTTCAGTGGTTGCATCATTTGAAAATTCGGAGACACTTGTAGGGGTATATCTGACTAAGTGTCTTGGTGAAATATATACTACTTTATAGAGTGATGAAGCACTTTCCAACCTCATTTTCTGGACGCTTTTTATTGCTACTGTGGTAAAATGAGAAAGGGGAAAATATTACAAAAAAGGTTTCTTTTGCCCAATTCATTCTGGCAATGCTTGCATTTTGTTAACCTCTCTGTGAAAAACCTTCTCGTGACCAAAAGATACAATCAGTCCTCTGTAAACTCCACAGCAACCTCTGTTTGAGTGCACATTTTTTAATGATAAAAACTTGACCAAGGAAGCATATGGCCCTGAGGGTTTATCTTCACATTTTGACATCTTTCTTCACTCTCTTGGTCCAAAGTACACTCCAAGCATATTTTAAAGTTTGAGGGAAAACTTTTATCAGTCATGCGAAGAGTCCATCGAGATGAAAAAGCTGATTAATTTGACTTCTACTTTTATCCATGTCCAGCCATTGGTTTAAAAATGTTTTTTGTTGTCTCTTAAATCCCATAAGGGAAATACGTTTTGTGAATCTGTTCTCATTGACAGTGTGCTAACTGCTCCTTTTCCCCCTCAGCCAAGCACCAAGGCTACCCAAAGCAGGTGAAACCATCCATGGTCACAAGTTTTTCGTTGGATTTGGAGGAAAAGGGGCCAACCAGTGCGTACAGGCTGCAAGACTGGGAGCCAAGACCGCCATGGTCTGCAAGGTAAAACAACAGATCGCATTTCAACCCATCCACTTATGCTGTTTGTGAGTTTTTAGTCTGTCTGTGGATTTGTTGGATCATAGCATGAATTTGGGCGCGAATGAAGAAAAAAAGCCAACCTTTGGCTCATCCACATCTTACTCAGTACAAATAATCAGACATTAGCTATCACAGTCCGCCAACTAGTTAACAACCCCCAGAAACCTTGTAGCTTCGTTCACACTTCAGTCATTTTACAACCTCAACTCTCCGTGCCTCATTTTCTCTTGATCAATACCATACTGCATGCATATGCCCACCCACGCTTGTGCTCGTTCAAACAAGCCTATTCCCATACCATACAACCCCAAGTCTCCAATCAGTAAGCTGAGAGTGGCCTTTCAACCCGAGCACTAAAGCACCGAAGCCCCACCTCTGTCAGAACAAAGACGCCCGATCGATAACAACCCAGTGCGGGAGGAGCTCTCCGGGCATGGGGAGAACCCAAAAATAGACACCCGGGCTTGTCAAAAACATCCAAGACGGAAGGCCGCTCTTCAAAGAGAATGGGGCCAAGCAGCCAATACCAGCCCAACCCACTATCACAGGCAACTACAAGTGCCGGCATTTTGGCACGTTTTTTGGAAAGCGTGGGTTCGTTGTGAGCGCCTCGGGGCAAGGTGGGGACCCCTTCCACAACCCAAAGTAGCTACAGATGTGGACATCCCTGTGCGGATCAGGGGAAGAGGGGAAGCAGGGAAAGAAAACGAAAGCGAGGTGGGCATGAAGAGGCGTGAAGGCGGGGTTATCGTGTCTTCAAGGCTTGGCGCAGCTGGTCGTGTGTTTGCGCGTGTGTGCGTTTGTTGACTTTGTGTGTTCGTTTTTACACATTTTCGGCGGCGGCACCATGCCAGTATGCTGGCAGGGCACACGAAAAACCAACCCAACAGAGGTTTGAGTACACCACTTTTCAAAAGTTGCCGCTAACCAAGTCTGACCCTGCTTGACACTCTCTTTGTTGTAATCGTTTTGCCTTCAATATTTTCTAGGTTGGTAAAGACTTCTTTGGAGACAGTTATATCCAGAATTTCAAGGACAATGGCATACACACAGGTAAAATAAAACTGTTTTTTGCATTACACGCCACATTGGATTCCATTTTCATGTTGCATGGCAAAAGGATTCGACATTTAAAACGTTAAGAGCAATGATTTCTCATAATGCTTTTTCCTGTTATTGAAGGTTTTTGCACGTATTGAAATGTTTGTCTGTTTTTAAAAGAACCAAAAGTTGTTGCCAGTAAAGGTTAAACCATGAGGATTTCTTTTAAGAGAAGTTGCTTCTCAAAAGTTTTTTGTAAACAACTTCAGATGATGATGTGGTGTGCCTGGTGTTCTTAGTGACATGAACAATCTACTCCATACAATTAGTAGTGGTTTGTATCCTTTAAAAGGTGCGTCTGATGAAAGATTTAATTTGTCTAGGAAAGACATATGATGGATGCTTTCAAACTTGACTTCGCTTTTGTCTTCCTCCCTGTCTCAGATTTTGTCGGGCAGACCTCTGATGCAGCCACAGGAGCTGCCTCCATTATTGTCAACGATGCAGGTAAATGATTTTGCCTTTTGCCAACACCACCCTGCTGAGATCCTAAAAGCTCTTTAACTTGTAGAAATGGTCTCACACAAAAACCAAGAGTGTGCTCTCCATACACTCTTTGTTACTCACACGTACACATATTAACACAGTGTGTACCTGTACTCAGCTATTGACTCACCACTGCTCAAGTGACTGCAATCACCACACACACACGCAAACTCAAATACACAGATGCTGAAGTGCCCGCCGAACATCTGCAGGTTCCAACGCTTGGTGGATGTGGATGTCATTTTGCATTTGTTACCTTTTTTACCATGTAACATAGACAGGAAGTGTTTAAGGAGATCTTCATACGTGCATTGCCAAGGGATTACCATGTGTCATTTAACAGACAGGAAGTAATAAGCCATTACAGTTTCACTGCTTTTCTGTTGACTGTGGTTAGGTGAAAATGCCATCGTGATCATTGCCGGGGCCAACATGCTGCTGGGCAGCGAGGATCTGCAAAAAACTCTACCATCACTCACCCATGCAAAAGTGGTGGTGTGTCAACTGGAGATCAGTCCACAGACATCATTGCAGGCACTGCGTATGGCTCGGGAGAGCAAAGGTCAGTAAATATACTGTATGTGACAATTTCTCCAGCACAGCTTAGTTACAGAACCTTAAGAACTCAGGAAGTAAATGGTCTGTGCTTTAAAGGGATAACAGAAGAAGTGTTTTAATAACTCTCCTATCTAATACAGGACAGGTTGAAGTGGTTGTTCATTATTACTTTAGTTACTTTAGTAACTTTAGTACCTGATTAAGCCTTGAAGACCAAGGCGATATAAATAACCAATATTTATTCCCTTATGTAATAAAAAAAAAATACAAAAAAACAAACAAACAATTCATTTCTGAAGGTCTGTCAAACAGTGGAAAATAATGTGGATAGATCTCAGGATCTGATAATAATTGAAAAGTGCATGTTAAAAGCTAGGTTGTTCTTTCAAGATACAGACTCTATGTGGATAAATGGTGGAAACAAAAGATTGTATGTACCCCAAACTAAAAAGAAGTTAGAAAAAAGTATCCAGTTCCTGAATGAAACTCCTCAAACCACCCCTGCAGTGGAATCCACTGTACATCTGTCTGCAGTTTACCAGACCCTAATTTTTTTTGCCAAAATATGCCAGACTACACCACTTCTGTCTCAGTCATCACGCGCAGTCCTGTTAAGCCTGCAGGAAAGTGCTGAAGATGGTTTGCACACACTACAGAGCTCACCTACTGTGTTTCTATTGGCTAGAAGAGATGCTCTGTCAGTCCTCAAACATTTACCCTAAATAACCACAACAAAGCACGCACAAATCAAGAGTCAGATGTTATGTGTCCAAATCATAAGACTATATATACACATAGATTATATGAGGTTGTTTCATGCTGCTATGGAGAGGTGATGCCAAAATATCACAGTTATGGGAGCTGCCATATTTAGTAGAGTAGAGCAGTAGAGTCACATCTGACAGAGTCCTTACAGCGATCTGTAAATAATCTGTCGGTCACCTCAAAAGTTTGCCAAACCTTCCATCGTGAGGTGTATTTTGTACAGCCTGTGAACAGAGTCAAGGGGAGGTACAGAAGTCGAGTTTTCTGTCAGACCTCTTGAATTACAATATGCTGAAAGGTATTTATGACATTTTTGCCCAATGGCACCAAAAAAGTATTGCGCAATGAAGCTTTGGGTAACAGAGATGTGCAGTGATGTGCCTGAAGCCACTTATGCACTACAGTATGAATTCAGACTAATAATTGGGCAGGGGGGAGTTTGGTCAGGCTGGCCAATCAATAGAGGGTGTTTTAGTGGAAACATTCCTATACGGAATATTATGGATGTTGTGAAAACCTTGTACTGTTGGAATCTGCCTTTTTGTCTGATGGAGCAAACTCCAAGGTTTTTACATCTTGTATTCTGACATCCTGCACCAACCACTACAAGTACACATATTTCAAAAAGCAGAATCCTCATAGATTGCCACATCTCTCCTTCTTTCCCTTCATCCCTCCACCTTTGGTGATAACCAGGTTACTGAGCTAATCATCTCTAACAGCATCCTATTATTAGACGCCCTCCGCGTCATTCGAGACGTCTGGGGAGCCTCTCGCCCCTGTCATCAGTGCCTGTCGCCGCTAATCGCTCGCTGTAGGCTGCCAAAACTAAAGAGTCGCATCCATAACCACGTTGCAGATGGGATACCCAGATGGCCTTGCCGAATGCCACTCTCTTCTTCCCCGAGCCCCCCTCCTCACTGTGTCGACCGTACCACGGGATTAGACTCAGCGTGCGAGCAAAGACGCTTGGCAAAGATGCCACCTCGACGTTGCCGCACCAGAGCATTGCGTAAATGAAGTTCTCTGGAGAGAATGGGTGTTAATGGGTTTGGCGGCAAGGATTTAATGACGCGGGGGTGAAGCGCCGCTCAATGTCACCATCGAGCCACACATACGCAAATGTCACCATCGGGCTACACGTACTGCAGATGCCAGTTCTCAAATACACTCGCAAAGAGAGGCTATTAAAAAGAGTTTTTCTTTTCGTGTGCTATTATTTTAGAGTAAAACCTATGTGCATACATCAATTATTGCCATAGTCTATGTAATATTGTTAAGGTTAGTGGATATAAATTAATTCTTACAAGTGAGGAGATGGTAGGAGTTATGTAGTTTCACTCTTATTTTCATGTTCCGTCTTCACCCTCCTTTTCCTCCCCCTTTTCCTTGTCTGAGCAAGAAGCTGCTTTTATATTTCTCACCAGATGCAATTAGAGCCTCTTAAGCCCTTTTCACATACTCACTGATGACTCATTTCTTTTGTGTGTGTTTGTGCACATGCATGTAAGAGTGTGTGAGTGATCCGTGTCTCTCTGCCCTTGTTTTCCATCCACCTTCCTTCTTAAATCAACCACAGCAACAAACTGCTGTATTTTTGGACTTTGTGAACTGTTTCTCCCAGCTTGCTTGGCTGCCTCTTTGTGCACATGTGCGACCAGACTTTGAACCTCCAAGCAAAAAAGCCCAGAGTCATGACACACGCGCGCACACACACACACACACACACACACACACACACACAC
>JAPQRN010000016.1:7884080-7894437 GCA_037367275.1 Coranthus polyacanthus
CTCTAAAGACAGTAGGCAGTAAAACAAGGTTTATTCCAAAAAAGGGTCAGTCCATGACAGGCAGAGCTGTCAAAAACAGCAGAAAGGTCATATAACACATACAGGCAAAAGATAAAGTGCTGGAACGTGACAAGAAGTGTGATGCGACAAAGGGAGACATGAGGTTAAATACAAGAGGTAATGGGAGTGATGAGGCACAGCTGGGGGAGGAACAATCAGAGGCAGGTGTGACAGGACGGGGGTTGGCAGCACACACACCTGAAACAGAGACAAGGTTAAGTGGCTTCAAAATAAAACAGGAAATACAAGACATGAAACGAGAGGGAAAAAAGATAAAGTAACAGAACTTAGGGAGCAGGCATGACATATTGCTTTGATGCTGGTGTTTTGTACCTGACAGCACAGCCATAGCTTATTAAATTACATTTTTTACATCTTATCAGGGAAGTAGCAGTAATTCCTTGAGTTGTACTGATCCACATCCGAAACGAACACTTGTGGAAAGGCGCTATCGATGCTTAGCTGCAGGGATTATAGTATGAAGCAGCCTGTGCAGGTTGGAGTGGTGCAATCCCGGCTTAACCACAGTGTTATGCAAGAGCTGCAAAAAGACAGCTGAAAGTGTCCCACGAAGTTTCAAGTTTTATGTACATTTTCAATATTGTTTTGTTATTATCAATAGCATTGTCATTATCAGTGTTATTTACATAGTGTGATGTTAATGTGCTGACTACAAGCACAGTACCATAATAAGATAAATATGCATGACTGTGGCCTTGTGGGTGTTGCCGCTGTTTTCCTGAATCGATTCAATTCCGATTCACAAGGTCGCAACGTGATTCAATTTCTGATTCACTGCACTTCCATACCGATTCGGTTAGGAATATTTCAGTACCAATTTTACTTGGATATGCAGAGAAGTAATGCATCAAAAATTGACCCCAAGTTATATTAATGTACTTTTTATTTAACATGACATTAATAGTGCCAATAAGTGCTGTCTTTATTGCAGAAGTGATAAATGGGGTTAAAGGTCAAGTAATATTCATCTACAGGACAAAGCATACAGTATATTAAAAAAACAGTCTGAAGATTTTATTAATCCATATCAGATCTTTCAAATGAAGATAGATTTTAATCTAAAAAGCAATTAAAAAACCCCAAGCCCTCTTCCACATATTTTCAGGTTGCATGGTTTATATTTTTGGAGCTGTTATCATGATGCTAACCTACAGTTAGATGGTGTAATCCGGTGCTGCCTCACCTAACCATAACCTGAACATAATTTAAACAAGTGTAGTGTTAGTTGTAGCTACTGCAGCTGTCAAAAAGCAGTAACCCCGTCAGACGTGGTTGACTGACAAAGTTCTTGATCTCTCCCTCACACAAACTCATGCCAAATGAAGTAGGCTGTACATGCCATTTGTTGCAAAGATTCCTTACATTCTAGTATCATGTAAGTGTGATACATCAAATTGACATCTCAGTCTCAATGTTTTTTTCCCTGCAAGTGTGTTTTCACTCACTGTAAGACTCAGTTGAAAACCCTTTTTGCTTAACTGAAGCTCTAAAACAGTAGGAATTCAGAGCAAAACACTTTCAAATACAAGTGCTGTATATGGTCTCAGTCTGACACTCCCACATTATATTTGCATGGTTGAATAGTCTATGATCTGTTTACACGGATCTTCTTTACATAATTAGTGAATCTTTAACTATTTCAGTGGTGCTAAGTGTTGTAGTGATAATAGTTTATCTGTGGGCTGCTGAACTAAGAGAGTCACTGAGTAGACAGGGCTGCTTTGTGTGAAGTTCTGAAACACCCTCAGGTTTACTAAGCTGTGAGCCGTGCTTCATTACTGCATGTGTCAGGGTGGATATCTGCATCGGCTTGCAATTACAGCATGTTGTGACAAAAACTGAAATGCTTTACAAGCCTGCTAGACGAGACATCAGCCCATGTCCTGCATGAGAGATACACATGTTCTCCATTTGTGCTGTCCCATGAATCCATCAACAACAACCTTTGAGGCATCCCCTAAGGGGAAAGAAAGGCTTAATCGTTACTGTCGGCATATATGTGATAGTCTGTGGAGAAACATTAGACTTCTAGATCCAAAAAGCATACGTTTAAGCTGTTGTCTCTGTAGCTTTAACGGTAGAGTAACTGGGAGAAATCAGCAATCAGACTGCTGATCCCACTGAGCATAAACACAGATTTGTACACCTCAGACTGAACTCATTTGTCCTTAGAGTGCAATGAAGACATAAACTTTATGCACCACCAGCATCTCTCCATTCTTAGCATCCTGCAGCAGTAACTTTTAATAGGACTTCAGCTGTTTCATGGATGCTGCCCAACTATAATTCATTGGAGTGTAGTATATAGTGTTGCTGAAGGCCTGAGCCAGTTTCTTGCCAAAATACATTTCCTTCCCACAGCTATTCCTCAGTGTAATTTTCCTATGGAGTTCATGATGTGACACTGTTTAAACTTGAGACTCCATGCTAGGGGAGCCAAAGTTATTTTCTCTCATGTACACTGGCTCTAGGTCTGTTTATTGAGACTCTGTCTCACCACTCATGTAAATGTAAGAAAGATGAACTTGAGCCTTATACACATATCCTGAACAACAGTGTCAGTGACAGTGAAATACAGTATTAGGTTGTATCCTGTTCTGTGCTATTTGTGACCTTGATGATTTCTGCACACGTTGTTGACCAGTCTGTAGAACTACACAGCGGAATTCACACTTAAAATTAATTGAATAGTGTCTGCTCTGATTGGGCTTAGAGCCTGTGCTCCTTTCTCCCTTTCCCCTCTTTTTGAAGAGCTTCAGAAAGACGAGGAGGTGTGTGTATTAGAGAGTAGAAGGGAGGACACGGTGTATGTGTGTGCATACACACACAAGCACAGATGGCAGCTGCTCAGCGAGGCCTCAGAGTGGTAATTACTGAGTGTGAGGCGCATTACTTAACTCTTAGCGTTGCAGTCTGCAGGGTATCTGTATTGTTGCTGCTGCTGTAGATGAGGAATTGATTTTAATGAGACAAAGTAAGATTGTGGGAACGGAAGGTTGTCAGTACTATGACTCAAATAATTCTGCCTTTTGAGATTTAAAGTATGTTTTATATGTCATGTAGCTGTAGAAATTATCACACATTTGTTTGAAACTTTAACAAGATAGTTTTATTTTCTGTTGAATGAATTGTTTGCAGATCTGTATATATTGCTAGCCAAAGCAACAGAATACAGACCACAGAATTATCAATTGCTCTTATTGTGGACTTCATTTAAATTTCTGTTTTATACTTTTGATAAACTATGTAGTCCTTAGTGAGTCAGTGGATAAGCTAAAGTTTCGCTAAACTGAAAACACGTTGTTGATCTAACTCTTTAGAGTTTAATCACATTTACAGTTAAATTAAAAAAAAAAAAGATTGATAGAAGTGGAGTTCTCTGTACTAATCCTTATGTAAGCGTTAACATGCTGGTGTTACCATATGGCATGTTTGACCTACAGTATGAGCTCTATCCTTCTCCAGATTTCTTATCATGGCAGCGGAGAGGGAGGGGAGAGTGATGACTCAGAAGGGGAGAACCAGGAGCTTGCACAGATTGACAGAGGTACGTGCCCTCTGCCAAACACATTATTTATATAAACAGATATTTTCACCACATATTGTTATTACACAGAATTATAAATGGATGCTTTAAATTCAACAAGTGATGCCTTGGTAGATAAGAGCGTTCATGGTCTTTTGCAACTACCCTCTCCTTTGACCCTACCTGTTTACTGACTCCTCTAGAGAGACGGAGAAATTGTGCCCTCACCCCCTTGGCCACCAGCCAGCAGCACAATCAAGGCCCCCTCTCTCCAGCACGGTTACGACGCCTTCGCCTCCTTCTAGATGCCAATCTGGATCGCCACTCTTCAGAGGAAGAGCTTGAGAGAATCAGTTGTGGTGACAACAGGAAGTGGGTGTCTGCGTTTCCCCAGCGCCACAGCGATCACCACAGCAGCGCCTCCAGTGACGAGGAGGTGCGGGACCTCTGCGGCTGCGGGTCGCCAGCTGCCTCCAACAGGCCACTGGTCGAGCCGGGTGCTTGCTTGGCCGCCTCCCCCAGCCCTGTTCTTTTCAGCTCCAGCCCACCACGAAGTCTCAAGCCACCCTCCATGCGCTTTCAGCTCCAGGTGGTGCAGCCAGTGACACGGCCCATCATTCTGACCCACTTTGACCAATCAGCACCTTACCGGAAGTATCGGCACAGCTATGGCGGGGAACCTGGGAGGCCCAGTCTGGACCTGGAGAAAATGCAACAGGTTTGTTGTTCAACACTAGAGGTGTGAGAGGTGTGAGGAGCAGTGTCTAAAGGTGACAGTAAACTTAATAGAGCACATAGTAACTGATGAATGCTGGATTACAAGCACAATTATTAGACAAATGATTTCTCACTTCTCAGGAGGATATTTAGTTTGTACAACTTTATATTGATTGACCAGGGTAGACAATAAAGTGATGTCAAGCACTTTAGCCATACACATACACATGACCACTATAACAATATGCACTATTCCTATCTGCGTTTGTCTACACAGTAGTGCAAAAGGTTAAATATTTTTTCAAATTAGAATTGAAATATGACAAACCAAAGTTTTCCTTTCATTCCAAGTTCAGTTTCGCCAGTCTACTTTAAACAGGGTTTTTGGGGGTCCGTTAAAAGTCTTTAAAACTCTAAAATCAAATAATATGAATTTAACAAATTTAAAGTTAAAATTATTTCTGTTTAAGTTACTTTCACTTAATAAGTGTAAGTGTAAGTTCAACAAGATCTGGCTCAAGAACAGTGCATTTAGTGTATTGTTGAAGCCTGTTGCACCTTATGTAAGAAAATGCTGAAATTAGAAACTACGGGTATAAAGGCATTAGAATTGAATGTGAAAACAGGAAACAAAAAATTAAGCTCCTGCAAAAGCCACCAGTGAACACCTGCTATCACCCAATATTGAAGTCCGGCCGCAGGACGACCCGCTATGCTCTAACGGATTGGTCTTAAATTGCATTAATAATGATCTTAAACAGTCTTACATTTAACCTGTTGAAACCTACAGAAACCATGTCCAAGTACAGTAGTCACAGAGACCATTTTATGCCTAAAAACTCATAATAATCTGAAATATTTTTTCCAGTACACTTATTAGCTTATATATTTAACTCAGCCTCTGTTTTTCTTTTTACTGAAAATGTTAAAAGCACCAAACAGCAGATGAGCCTTATGCTACCCACTGAACAAGGCAAACAGTTCTGTTGAGTCCAAAAATACAATGATGTCCCAGCAGTCTACCCTCCACACACACACACACACACACACACATGCTACACAAATGTGCACGCTCTCACAAGCAAACAAAGTCCTCCCTTTCCATAGCCGGCCGCTCGCCACTACGGTGGTCTGGCTGGAGAGGGATGAAGGAGAGGGAGGCACGGACGGCAGATGTCCGCCCTCGTTTCTCACAAAGGCTGGTGAGCGAGGGGAAACGATAAAGGGGTGGAGGCAGAAGGAGAGGATTAAATAAACAACAGAAAAATGACAGCCACTAATGAGCCATGGAGAAGCTGGTCCACTAATCATTAAAATCCAATAGACTTGTTGGCCCACACCGTATTGGTAAAGGGTGTGTGTGTGCATCTGAGTGTGTGTGCTTGCAGGGACAGAAACTGCAGGTTTCAGGGGTCCATATGTCCATGGGGTTTTTAGAGGGAAAGAACAGATGATGAGAGACAGCGGGCAGCAATGAGAGGGGTGAGAAGAAAAAAAGAGGAAGAGTTGTGTGTGTGTGTAGGTCTGGGGTACACGTCTATCATCCTGCCCGTCTTTTTGTGTCTGCGTGTGTACATCCTCCTGTCTGCTGTGAGTTTGTTGCTGTATCAGTGTGTGTATCTGTATGTGTGTGAGTGTGTGCACAGTCACACTCAGTCAAGTGGAATGGGAGGTTCTGCAGGGAATACAATAGGGGGCCTACAGAGGTAGCTAGCAGACACAGCGCCAGTCTCCCATTAACCCTTTAACCGGAGAACTTCCAGTCACCAATCCTGTCTCAACTGGGGCACAGTCACCTCAGTCATTTTTTCACAGACACTGTTTAAAAGTTTAAACTATAGCAGGAGACAACAGAACATGACCGAGTTTTTATTTTAAAACTCCTTAAGTGTGCCCCGGTTGAGCTGCAGCCTCAGTCATATGTTTATTTATTTCATAATTTCCTGTAAGGAAGGGTTAAAGGGTCAGCGGGTTGTTTTCTTTTAGTCTCTGATAATCCCTCATGCATGCTAATCCATGTCCAATTGCTCAGATGTGGCGGTGTCATTGTTTGTTAGCGTGATAATCATTGAAGAACAACAGTTTGTGTGGCAGATGTCTGCTTTGCTGGACATTTGGGAAATATGTTGAACCTTGAAGCAAATGGTGCAACAAAATATAAAAAAACACACACCTGTTCAGTGGATCATAGCAGTATTCTTACATGCTGTAACTAACATTATCAACAGCCATTTTCCAAGCATAACATTATTTTCTCCGTTCAAACATCAGTTTGGTTGTTTTCATTTCACTGTGATCTGAAAATCTACGTGTTTAGACACATATATTTGTGATGGGTCTGTCATCTGTCATAATAAACATAATGTGTGTTTATATTTCAGTGTTAAGTTTGAACATTTATGACTACAAATATTAAGGCATACAAAGCAGTAATGCTAGTTAAACTAGTGACATACATCCATTATACGTTCAAAGAAAATCTTTCAGATTCAACCCACTCAATCATCTTTTCCCTTTTATTTCATTCTTTTTGTGTTCTCCACAAAAAACACAATGCACAGTCAAAACAGTTCAGTAGATGGCAAGTCATGACCTGTTGGGCATCACTCTGTGTGTGTGTGTATGTAGATCTAGTGGGTGGGTGGTATTGGTGCTTCAGGTAGAGTAGTTCATGATGAGTAGGATGAAATAAAAAAAGTTTAAAAAATAAATAAAAAATACAAATTCATCACTGTGCACTGTCACCAATGTAGCATAATAATGCTAATAATTGTCATAATATAGGATCTTGTAGTAAAATTGTACTAAACATGACTACATATATTAATCTGCCTTTATGGTTCTTAATGAATAATGACATTTGATAATTGCTCAAACCTGAGACTCACATATGAAAGTATGACAGTATTACTACTGATGAAACAGATAAGGGTTGGCAAGAGGTGAGCAAGAAGGCAAGTGCACACCAGCTCTCTCCTACATCACAACAGCAGGAGTCTTGTGTTTCCATTCTTTCCTGCGCTCCCTTCCCCCTTAGAAGCTAGCCGCCCAACCCGAGACAATTCGATGATTGTGTGGTCCCTCCACCCCCACTTCTTTTTGAGAATAGTGGAGCTGCGTGGACATGGAGAGGAGTGGGAGACAGGATATTGCATAAGCTTCATTGACTGGCTGTTTAGTTTAGTGAGACAGCTGGATTTGCCTCACTTCCTCGGCCATCATGACTCAGTATTAATTGGCTGTTAGTGCCAGTTCTGTCACGTCACATATTTTAATAATAAAAAAAAATAATACTGTTTGGATGGTCTAATATTAGCTATGATCTCAGGTAGAATCAAAATCCACATGTGCATTAGCCAAAGAATTGTACTGCAGTTACTTCTTTGGGTTTATTGATACAGTACAAAGACAAAGTGTGTGTGTTACACAAGCATGTGACTTTTTTCACAGTTTCAGGATTGTTGTAGGCAATGACAGAAGCTGCTGCAGAAGTTTTCTCATCCAAAAGGGTATGCTCTTCCATAGCTGTCATTGTGCATTTTTGTTCTCCACAGAAAATGCTGCTGAAGAAGAACTGTGGAGGGAAAACACGGACTATAAAGATTCGGGTGAGTTTTCTTTTTCTTTTTTACTCAAGTTACACTTTCTCACAGCAAAGCAACAAATCCTGTAGCTATTGTAAACACATACATTAAAAAAACGGGCTGTACGCTTCTCATAATACTGGTATTAATTTAATGCACACACAGCCTTTCTTTTTATGCAGAAGCATAACAGGCAGGCCGGATCAGGGTGTCCATTAACAGCAGTGATAAGGTTGCAAGGTTGCTCAGCCCCCATGAACAGCCCAGCCTGTCTTGTCGCCAGCACCTTGATGTCCATCCAAATGCACACTGGGACAGCATCTGGCCACAGCTTTTGTTCCCATGCTCTGCTAGCAACAGAGACATGCCTGAGAAAATCTGATAGCACGGTCAGACTCTTTTAGCAAACAGCGCCGATCTGTTCACTGCAGTGATACCTAAGACAAAGAAACAAAAGCAAAATATGATATTTCTATCCCAGGTTGGTCTTGTTTGATGCCTTGATCTCAGTCTACTGCCATTAATAGCCCAGCTTTCCACTTGTCCCATTAGCGATCCTAGAAATGTACATTCACTGACCAAAATAGCTTTGTAAACTCAAGGGTATTTTCCCAAGATTGGGTCTCGACTGATCTTCCTGTAAAGTGGTTTCCAAACACAACGTCCAATGATTATCCACCAACTCAGAACCCAGAACTGTGCATCGGGTTAGTTCGATTTTATTTGTAGTGGGTAAGGGAAGCATGAGAGGACTGAGTGGACTGGCACAAGCCTGGGCATCTTGGCACAGAGCAGGGTACTCCAGAAGGATGCACAGTGTGGTGAGAAAAGTGACGTTATTATCACATTGTGTGGGATAGTGTCAGTGAAACCATATCACACACTTGTTTATGTACACACATGCACGCACACACACACACAGACGTATACACCAACTGTACAACATTTAGTTTGCTCTATAGATCTAAACAAGCTGCACAAATATGTAAAAAAAACAAAAAAACTGTGGGTAATCTTTGAGAGCGGTTAAGGGAAGAGCAAGTGATGAGAGATGAGGAGGAGGAAGAAGAGGTGGAGTGTTGTGCGGTTCCCTTGTGGTGTATTTCCAGGGATGAAGTCATTTTCCATTTATAGCCTGGCCGGCTGCTGTCTGTTTAGCTCCGCTGATACGTAGAGATATCGCTCATTATCCTCTGTTCTCGCTGGTGTAGTTGGTAGTGTTGTTGTCCCTGTCAGTGACGTCTGTGGGCTTTGGGTATGTTCCAGTTCATAGATTTTCGTGAAGAGAGTGCACAGCGAGTCTTTGGATTGATGCAGGCTCCTCCGCCCTGCTGACTCTCTTTTGCCTTTGTGATCCACCCTACCTCTCTTTCTCTCTTACATTCGGGTTTCTGTTCCCTACCTCGCTCCTTCTTTCCCCCTCTTTTATCTGTCAACCCTCAGTTTCCTGGCCAGGGTCCAGAAGAGACACTGGATCCTGACCCTGAGCCCTGGCTTTGAGTCTGGATTCAAGCATTCAAGCATGGGAGTTGTTATGGGGTTGAGGAGGTTGATGGCAGTGGTAGGGTATGTGAGTGTGGTTTAATAAGAGGGGGGGGCTGTAGGAAAACACTGCTTTGGCTGCTGTTGCTGCTGAGGCCTGCCCCTCCAGGGGTTGGAGGTGAATAGGAGAGAGGGGTGATGAGAGCTTCCCAGGCTGAGGCAGGCAAGAGTGATGGCGTCTGGTTTCAGTCACGGTAAAGAATGGGCGGAGTGGAGGGCGAAGATTGATTGAGGTAAGGGAAATGGTGCAGATATGGAGTGAGTGGAAGGAAAAACTAAATGAAGGGAAAATGGGCAAACCCTTTTGTACCCCTCCACACTGGCCACAGGAGAGCTAAGGCCAGAGACATTATGTTCTAGGATAGTCTGTTCGTACATCTGTCCCTTTCTCGTGAATGTGATATCCCCGTGAACACCTTGGGGAATTTTTCTTCAAATTTGGCATAAATGTTCACTTGCACTCAACGATGACCTTATTAGAATTTGACTGTGAAAGGCCAAGTTCACTGTGACCTCACATAACTTGTTTTTGTCCATTTCCTCAACTATTCATACGCTAATTATGACAAGATTTTGCACAAATAGGATACAATTATGAAATACTGACATTTCATATCCAAAAGGTCAACTTCAACCTGTGACATCATAATGTTCTCCAAAAACACTTTTCTGGCCATTATTCAAAGCCATGATTTAATACTGAATTGTACATATGGATCGTCTGTGCAGCCAGGTTGAAGATGTGCACGAAGCATCCATGTTTAAGAATTTGTAACTTCTTTGCAGCAACATCCATATTTGAAGCATTGTCTGCTGTCTTTGTGTTGCATCAGAATCAGTTTTATTGGCCCATCATGTGAACATATACAAGGAATCTGACTGTCTGAACAGAGGTGGATGCACAACA
>JAPQRN010000016.1:7894537-7921517 GCA_037367275.1 Coranthus polyacanthus
TTTTGGTAATAGCATTGGGATAAGTGTGTGTTGAATGCAAGATTGAACATTTTGAGAATCCTTCATTTACTGGGGTTAGTTATGAAGATGAACGCAACTCATAAACCAGGGGTTCCCATACTTTTTCAGCTTAAGATCCAAAAGAGAAATTTGATATTTCTCCAGCACCCAAATTTATAAAAATACATTTTTACTTATTCTTGCACTGTCAAAACAATGTGGATAAATGCACTTTGCTAACTAATCCAAACAGAATGTCAGATTGTCAATTGCAGCTAGAAAGATAATGCAACAGTCACTTCTTTGTGTGGAACAGAGTGTGTCAAAAGTCCACACACAAATGTAACCTGATCTGTGTCCATCAGGTGATATATGCACACACATTTAAGAGCAGCTGTAAAAGTGTCAAAGCTGTTTTTATACAGTTGTTCACACAGGAAGCTTTTTGAAAGCCAAAACCATCAGATCGTAAAGTCCAGTAAAAATCTGTACGTAAAATACTAATATTAATTCAGGTTGACACGCATATCACAGCGTGGTGATGTATGTCACTCTGTGCAGTGGTGACCCAATAAAAACAGGTCTGGGACCCATTTGAGCCCAAGTATGGGAAAGGCAGAGCTAAGAATTGTATTCTTTTTTTCTGTGTACAAAATCTCAAAGTTTGGGTCTTGGCAAGAACGTAAAAAAAAGGAATTTCCCAACATGTCAAACTGTTTAACACAAGACTTACACCACAGTGTGGAAATGTTTCACGTGTGTAGATTCAGGACTAAATTAATCATCAACAGACAAAAAAACTTTAAGAGCAGTTACATTCCAGGACATGTGTGATATTAGTGCTGTTTCAACTTCCAACATCCAGCTGGTGCCTGTTTTGCTACTGCTTTTCAGTCTGGACTATCTAAAGGACTTGTACTTTTGGGACATGTTCTTTTTTGACCTTTTGGAGGTCCTAAATGTCCGCCACATTGCAGATGTGACCACAGGATAGCTCTGTGGGGACTACTGTGAATAGGGAGCCATCCTGATCTATGACTCTCCCCCGCAGTTGGACAGACATGCAGCTACCATATGGAGAACATCTTACAACAGCTAACATAACTCAAAGTTACTGTAACTTGTTCTTGAGCTCTGTCTTATTTTTCCACTTCTAGTTTTTGCCTGTTTATATTAACATTGGTAAATAAACAGCTCTAAGTTGTATTGGGAATTGTTGCCGCGTTACTGGGGCACGGATGTCAGCGTTGGATCCCTAAAGATGTTGGCTGAAGTCATAGCAACACCTGTATCCTCACATGCACCGTCAAAGCACCACTGATGTCACTGGGTTTTCCAGAAGCAGGGGGGCAGTTTCTCTGTGAAGTCAAGTGAGGGAAGCATCTGTCCCAGTGCTCAGAGAGGTGTTTGCAAAGAGAAACGTGTTGTTAATAGATAACAATATACAGTACACATACCGTATGCAGCACAACTTAAACCAAGGGGATCAACGCTCTTACTTAAAGACCCAATCTTTCTCAGTTCACAGACATCACTCCCCCTCAACAGGCGGTGGAGAAAGTGCTGCCTCACTGCCAAATCCAACAAAGTCATTTCCTGTCGTTTCCTGTAGGGAGGAAAATGACCAGGGCTAATTTTAGACAGAGAGCTTGTAGAGCCACGAGAAGCGAGGTTCTACTCAGAGGGGGTCGGCTTTGTGAGTGGAAAAGCATAAACCTGAATGAGAAAAAAAATGCCACAGTGAAAATGTTTTAACAAGGTTCAGTTACTTTCCCACCACTGCCACTTGGGTTTCCACTTAACTTTTCTCACAGTCTTTGGATACATCTGTAGAATTTAGCAGCACCAAAAAATAGTGCTACAGTGGAGTGATACACCAGGTAATCCTTGGCCTTAGGTGCATGACATTTTCATCCGACAAAGCCCAAATGCTGCACACATTTATTTCTGACTGCTCTTTTCCCTCTCTCTTTGTCCTCAGAATTTGACCGGCAGCCGTCCTCCGCCCAGGTACACCTACGATCCCTCCATCTTCGCATTCCGATCTTTGAGCACAGTGCCCCCCTGCAGCCCCCTGAACCCGACCGAGGATCCTCCCTGCTCATAAGGAAATCCATTCCCGGCCACATAAATCCGCCCCCACCCCCCCATCATTCCCAGACAGCTGCTTTTTTTGTGGCTTCTGCAGCAAGACCAAGGAGTGACCGTTATGAAACTGACAGCTACAAAGACATTGTAAAAATGTTTGACGGTCGAACTGTTGCACACTCAGGTAACTCACCCTCTAAACGCTGTCACTTTGATCATTGCTGTCCAACAGTAAGTTTCTAAGGATATTTCAGGTATTGCATGTGTATAGCTGTCTGAAAAGATCCTGTCTTTGGATGAGAAATGATCAAGAAATCAATGCGGACTGTGGACCAGAGGTTCTACAGAGGGACAAGACAGAAAACCTGAATTTAGGTCTGAGTCGGACAATTTTCAAGGGAAATAATGCATGTAAGACAATCAATTGGTTCCAAGGTTTCTTCCTTTGATATGATTACTGGACACCTTGTAAGGTTCTTGGTAACTTCATATACTAAACATTGGCAAGGTGAGTCATCTGATAGCTTGTTATTGAACATATACAGTGGTCACATTTGTCCGTCTGAAAAATGACTTCTTTGGGTATGAATATGCAGGTCATGATGAGCTATAACAAACTGTATGACTGTAGTTAAAATAGTCAACTTTTGATGATGTATGTTTCTTAATGACTTTGTCACTTTTAGTCCAGGTCAAAGTTAAGTACGTGTATCCTCTTTCCTTGCATGAATTCCACTGTTTTGCAGGAGAGGTATGTGTAAATGAGAAAGTATGACATAGTTTGCTGCACATTGGGCAAGTGTAATTGGTGCTGTGTTCTGCATAGCCTACTTGTAGTGTGCCATTTCCCCCCCCCAATATTGTACGTCATTACTTTCTAGGTAGAAGAGGACCATTGGTATATGGAAGACATCCCAGTGTTTTCCGAAAGTTTCTTAATGCCTTGAAATGACATTCCTGTTGTATTGAATGAAACATGAGCTAGTTCTCAACTCAGCTTGAAATGAGCTGATAATTAACGAAACACGTCACCACTGTTAACTACAATTTTGCCGAAATGAATGTAACATTGTGACATGTTGTCCATTGTTGCACAGAAGTGAATCAATAAACGCCCTGTGGCCTCTTGTTTAGGAGGTTCTGTGTTTTTTTCCTGCAGTATACACCAGGCTGTGATCTTTATACACAGGTGACAAGTTCAATGCAAAACCAGAATAAGTAAGTGGACAAGATGTTATTCAAAACAGCAAGTGAGGATATATTTATTGCAAACATTGGTCAGGAGAGTTGTAAAAAACTGTTTTTAGTGGAAAATGCCAATGAAACTTAAAACTAAAGAGTTGTAATGCAATTTTCCTTTTGTTAAAATGTAATTTTCCATTTTACCAAAAAAAGTACAGTTAAGAACCAAGGCATTGGTATTAAAAACCCAGCCGCATCTGGCAGTAACCTTCAGTCTAGAAAGGAAAACACCTCAATACTTAAGACCGGAAATTCACACATTGCAATCAGAATGGATCTGGATGCATATTGCATGACCACATCCTTTAAAAAAAAGACAAAAGGATGCCCCACATGTTGAAAGGCTACTTAACTTCATCTCGTCTTGCTAACTCAACAGAAGCTACAGGGAGCTAACTGGTCTTACTTGGTACCAGGTTCCTTGTTCCTGACACAAATTTTTGTATTAGAGTATCTTGCCCTTTGGTGAGTTTAGATCCCAAGTTTTGGCATACATGTTTCGGCTAGAGCTGAGTGCATGGTGAAAATGATCGTGAGTTCCAGTTGGAGGAGACTTCTTCAGGTCAAATCACCACCCTATCACCATCATCTAAGCTACAGCACGAATAAGCTAACATAATCTTTGACAATGTGTTCCACGTGTAGGAATAGAAAAAGGACAAGTTGCGTTTAGCTATCCTTGGATCTTTCATGTTAATGACTAGATCATCTTCGGTGGGTGTGATGGGCTAGGTGAAGGGACAGAGGACCTGTGTTTGAAGCAGAGACGACTGCTTTCCATCAGTGATTAGTAGGTCACAGCACAGAACATCACAGCAAAGAGCTACAGCCAAGACCACAAGCCCCTTTATGCCAGATCATACCCTGAGAAACGCTCTTGTGTGCGAGGCAGCTTGAAAGAGAGAAAAAGAAACTCTGACGTCAAAAGTGGGTTGAGTGTGAACAAAGGCCCAGTAGTGAACATCGGTGAGGACGAGTGGCTGGAAAATCTGGGGAAAGCCAATATGTGAAATGTAGAAAAATCTTAAAGTGACTCACAGTTTATATACAGACAGTTTAATTACACAATTATATAACAAAAATACATTTCTTTACTTTGTGTTTTGAGAAAGGACAACGGGAAAGAGGGTGGAAAGTATGGCAGAATACCAACACAACAGCACTGAGTGGGATTTCACAGAGCGAGGAATCCTGCTCTAGGTAAACACACCAAGAGCTCATTCGCTCATAGAGACAATCCTGTTAAAAAGAGAACTTTGAGAAGGTTGGGCAGTGTGTGCGTATGTGTGTGTCGGTGTAGACACAGGCACACACTTCACTTAGCTTGAGTCATTATCAGCTTGCGTTTCATCCAGTAAGCCATCCAAGTGTCCAGATGGTCAGAAAAGCTGCTTCAATGCTCTCCCTCTTTTCTCCCTCCCTGCTACACATTCTCCTTTGGAAAAAAAAAAAAAAGGTTATGCCAGCGATCGACTGGAGCCAAATAGGGGTGGGATACAGATTGGATGTCAGGTGGATTTAACTGCGAGAGGAGCAGCCAAAGAGCAGAAAGCTGAATTCAGATCAGTTAAAGCTCCTGCTCTGTCCCTTTCTATTTTCTACTTGGATGATATAGAAGTCTGTTCATTCAAATAAAAGGACAAAATTCAAGTGCTACCCATCTCTACTAAGAAAAAGTGCCAGCGGGCTGACTGCCAGTGTCTGCTCGAATGGGGTGGGGGGTGGGGGGCATTTCTCCAGCTTTGTCAATTTAAGTGAATTGGAATGGTGTGCTTTTTGTTTATCAGTCTGCAAATATTCCCAAAAGCTGAAGTGCCAGCATTATTATTATAACAGCGAGAGGGTTTTAGGCCGTTTTTGCCGGTCTCCCACTTTCTTTTGAAGCTGAACCACATACTGGGGCTGCTGAAGGTTAGTGGTTCGAACTAAGGAGACTGGAGGCTTTGTGTTGAAGGTATTATCTGCAGCAAAAAGCTGGTGGAGTGGAGACAGAGGAGCTCTCTCATGTTTTCCCCTCAGTAGCCGTACTTGTCGTTTAGGTGAGTGCGGCCATCTCCGGTCTGACCTGTGAGTGACGAAAAGGAGGTGCATTTACATACCAGCTCAGGTTTTAGCAGGCTAGGATTTTCCTCTAAAATGCTTAAACTGTCACACAAAAATAAATATATGTACCAAGTAACATATGGTTCCCTAAATGCTCACTTGCATGCAATCATCAAACCAATCACATTCCTGAAAAGGACAGAACGCAATTAGTTCCAACCCTGAATCAAGCCTGCTTTGGCAGACATTTCAAAGTTTATTTCATTCAAGCTTATCTTATCATTTTTAAGTGACTTTGATCTGCATTCCTCAGCGTACAATGAAAATGTCGCTGCAATTTCTGCTGCACAAATGGACCATGAAAGCCTGTTTACTTCCTTTCATCATGTCCTCTTGAGCAAAAAAGAAATATTTCAACCTCATTCTGTGCTTCAGGAACATGCAAGTCTTGTCAATGTCAACAAATGTGTGTGTATATATATATATTTTAGAGGGCCATTAGACGGAGCTGCTGCTGTGTCAAGTCGTTTCAAGCATCCATAACTAATAGCGGCCTTTTTCCAGAATGAAAGCACGGCCTGGCAAAAAGATGTTCCATTTATGAGAACAAAACGGTTGCTTTGCTTGCTTAATATACCTCACTATGGCCTATGGACATGATTGGTGCTTGACGCAGGTCTGTATTGGATCCAGAGTTTAAAACCCTCTAAAGCAAAAAGCCCCATCAGTTATGTTATTTACCTGAAGGAGGCATCCACACGCAATAATCCGGATCGTCCTCTGGGTACTGTCCTGAGAGCTGCACTGGTGGCTGTGGAAACAAACCGTGGAGATATTTAATCTATGTCACACCTTTCTAAATGAAATATTCATCAGTATGTCTGTGTGTGTGTGTGAGGGCCCTACCCTGCTGGGGCCCATGACTTTCTTTTTCTTTCTGGGACTGGGTTCTCCGTCGCCTTCTGGTTTGGAGTCTGTGGAGATGGAGGGGGTTCAGAGCCGGTCCAACAAATTTTGTTACTCATAAAAACGAGTGTGTGTGTGGTCACAGAGGCAGACATGGAAAAACTTCAACACAACGCCCACCTGGACTGGACGGAACCGGGCCCTTGGTGCTCTGGTGTTGACGAACCTGCTCCGCTGCTTCTGCAGACTCAACTCTCCTCTTTATGTGGCTTTGCTCTGATGTGGAGTCATACAAACACAAAGAAATAGTATTATGTGAAGATATAAAGAAATTAAAATACAAATAATGGCTTTTAACATTCATACATACACATCATATTAGAGCTACAATTAATCGATTAGTTGTCAGCTATTAAATTGATCTATTTTAATCATCAGTTTGAGCAATTTTTAGGGGTAAAAAAAAAAGAAGTTAAAATTCCGATTCCAGCTTTTTACGTGTATTTTCAGGTTTCTTTCTTCCTCTATGACAATAAACTGAATATATTTGTGTTGTAAACCAAACAAGTCATTTGAGGACGTCATTGTAGACTTTGGGAAACACTGCCCAATATTTGTCCTTATTTTCTGACATTCTACAGACCAAACTAATTGATTAATCAAGAAAATGATTGACAGATTAATCTACAATGAAAATGATCATTGGTTGCAGCCTTGTGTCATATTGCCTGACTTTATACCATATACCACATACTATATAACAGTATTTTGAAAATGGAGGTCTCTCTCCATATGCATATGGTTGCACACAGCTGCAGATCTGCATTATAATCTGCTGCCACCCAGTGGCACTGTAAGACATCTATGAGTAATTCAATTCAATGTGGAGACACAAGACTGGCAAATAGATAGAATATTTATTTTTAGTTCCCCTCTGAAGGCCTTCTTCTTTCAGTGCTACTCAGTTGACCTCTAACCTTTCAGTTTGTGGGTCTGCACCGGTTCCTCTATTTGCAGCCCTGATGGAGCTCTCTGTTGGGATGTGGATGCACTGGACTCCTCAGAGTCAACGCTGGACTCAATTTTTGCACCATCTCCATCCTCATTATCCTCATTTATCTCTGTTTCCTTCTCCTCCTCCTCTTCTTCCTCTTCTTCTCCACCAGGAGGAAGTTCTTTCATGTTGAAGAGCTCTGCGGGCAAGTTAGGGCGCTTCGGAGGCAACTTCTGAAAGGTGGGGAAAAAAACATCAGAGAAAAGAGAGGCTGAGCAAAAGAACCACAATGTGATTTTGTAAAGGAATTAAAGTGTGTGATTATTAGACTGAAGAACCAACACTTACCCCAATAGTGCCAGTCTTCAGTTTGAATTTGCTGCCTCCCTTCATTGCACCAAACAGTGGCAAGGATTTCTTAGGCTTCCCCGGCTCTGAGCTACCGCTAACACATTAAAATACACTAGTTAGTTTTCTGGAATGGCACAGAATATCCAGTCAGACAGTATGTCAGTTGTTCTGTGTCACACCTGGGCAAAAGCGAGGGCATCTGGACGGGCCGTGTGAGTTCAACCAGTTTGCGGAGCCTCTGGGCATCTTTGCGCAAGTCGGCTACATGCACATGAAGCTTCCTGCGCTCCACGGCGTCCATCGCCGCCTCGCTTCGCACTGAGGTCATGAAGGCGTCCAGGGGGTCCTCAGTGGAAGAGCCCGAAGAATCTGAGAGAAACAGGGGGGTGAGCACAAAGCTAGGACATAATGTACAAAACCACTTGGAAATCATACGCCCATAGATAATCTGATGACTCACCTCTCCTACCAGCATCAAGTTTTGTCTGAGCCTCTGCCAGCTCCTTCTCCACTTCTGACAGTTTAGCCACCTACATAGAAATCACATACACATGTAGTGCATTATATGGATTGAGGGGGAGACACAGACATCTGTTGTGTAATTGATATGATTTTATAAAAAGGTATAAACACTCCAGTATTTTTTGCCAACAGAACACCATCTGATGTTCCTACATGTTACGTTGAAGCATGCTGTACATTAACACTGGGCCTCATGCAGGAAACAATATACTAACAAATGTCCTCAAATTTTGTGTATGTCTAGGATTTGCTCTTAATTTATTAGTATTGGGGTTAGTATTAGTTAGTATTGGTTGTTGTAGGATATGGTAGTAGCAGATTTTTTTACCAGGGATTCATAGGTCTCAGGCCGCTCCTCAATCTTGCCCGCCTTCTTCATTCGCTCCTGCCTCTTCCTCTCCACAGTGCCAGTTCGATCCAGGAAGGTGTCGTCATCACTGTCATAGTAGTCCTCATCTTCCCAGTTCTTCTTCTTGCGTTTACGGGACACTGGACATAAAACAGGAAAGAGTCGTTATAACAATCTATAACCTCTTCAGATGGAGCACTGTCAAACATTGTCACTGAGCTCCCACCTGCCTCCTGGCGCAGCAACCCTCTGGCCTCCAGCATCCGGCACGCCTCCAGACAGCACTGTATGGCCGCCTCTTTCTTCTTCCCTGTGTGGGTCACCTCGGCAATCAGCTGCCGGCCCAGGGCATCATCCACAGGCAGTCTGAGAGAATGTGAGTCAATGTGAGTGCACTTTATATCCTTAAAGTGGGAGAAGTTTTTTTTTTTTTTTTAAATCTTTGTCATTTCTTACTTTATTCTGCAGAGCCATGTGCCGTGGCTTTTATCTTCGTACTCAAACTCCAGCTCCTCCCCTTTAATAAAAAGAGACCAAAATTGAAGTAAAATAACTACAGATAAACAAAAACTTGCTTGTTTCCACAGCGGGGTTAGATTCCCACCTTCTCTGTCGTAGAAGCCCTGCAGTGCCTTCTTTGGGTCTTTCAGATAGGCTGCTTCCTGATCCTCATGGAACTCTGTTGAAAAAGGGTTTTCCTCGTTCTCATCCTCCTCTGGAAGAGCTTCATCAGCTGCAGGATGGATTTATGGAGAGAGATGGCGAGAAACAAAAGGTGAGAATGACAGGTTTAACTTGTTTCTTCTGTCATTTGCTCAAGAGAAAGTAAGCAGCTGCAGCTGACAAATGAGCCAATCAGAGCTCACCCATTCCCCACGAACAGCCTGAATCTTCACTTGACTGCTTGCTCTGGCCCTTCTCGCTTTCCCCGCTTTCCTCCTCGTCACCCTCATCGTCCGAACCGCCTCCCATCATCCTCTTCTCCAGCTCTGCTCTCTGTTTGCGGGAACGCTCCCTCAGCTCGGTAACTGTTAGTTCAGACTCTTCTTCCTCATCAAATTCTGGACCCTGCAAAAAACAGAAGGAATCAGGCAAATACATCCAAAATCAGAGGAATTTACCTGCTTTCATACTTTTTATTAAGCTCTTTATTTTCAAGGTGCATAACAATAAATGTATTTTGTTTAGATACATGTTAAAAAGGACACTGTTTTGTTTGAGTTTTAGTTTATTTGACAAAGACAATACATGTGGTAATTGTTATGTTTATGACTAAAAATACAACAAACAGGCAGAGAGACTAACATTAAACATACACAGAAGAGGAAATTGATTTATTCCCACAGCATAACTTACCTGCAGGATAAAAAGTCTTGTGCTCCCACCAAACTTTAAAACATGTCCCACTTTTAGCCTGATATAAGTCTTGGGGGGAATCTTGTTTTTGTTCACCACCGTGCCATGTGTGCTGCCCAGGTCATGGATGTAAAAGCCTCTCTCCTCGCCTACAGACTCGCCCTCCCCGGCCTCTCCGCGGTACTGAATGATGGCGTGGTACCTGGAGATGGACGGATGTTCCAGAGAGACATCACACACAGGTAAACGTCCGACAACGAAATAGCTCCTGTCTGTCAGGGGTACTTTGTCCACTATGGTACCGTTCTTGAGGATTTCAAGCGAATATGGGATATCCGGAGTCTTGTCACCCCAGGGCGGCTCTGTGTACGGGAGAGGGGGGAATTTGCCAGACGGGGGGGCCTTTTTCACAGGGAGCACCCTTGGTTTAGCTTCTTGCTTTGTTTTGACAGGAGCCTTGTCTTTTTCGTCAGTTTTATCCGACTCTGACACATTTTCGGAAGTGTTTCTTTCATTTGCAGACCCCGGAGAAGCCTCGCTTGTAGTTTCTGTAACTTCAGCTTTCTTATTCTCTTTGACGCCGCTTGTTTCACATGCTGCTGATTTGGACGGGGCACTGGCGTTAGCGCGTTTGCTAGCGAGGGAAGGCGCTGCGAAAAGAGCCGGTTTTTTAAAAGGGTCCTCTGTGTCCAGTCCGGTTTTGGGCACGTCTTCCTTTTCAGGTTTGCCACCATTCTCTGTAGCCGAGCAGTCAACCGTTTCCATTGCAGAGTTAATTTCTTCGCGTGTGTTTTCCACACATACGTCTGACGGCGGGGAAGCGGCCATGTTTATTTGGTGCGTCAGTGAGTTTTGCCCGGGTCTTCCGTCTCTTTAAAACTCGCAAAACAGCAAACAAGTAATGCGCTTCTTTTAAAAACAACACTGTAAAAATGTTTTAAAATGAACTACACTAATTGGTGTAAGAATTCACAAGTGTAATTCATGTCTTATGCATGCGGAACCAAGTATCTTGTTTAGCTTTTTACCGGAATTGTATGCGACAAGGACAGGAAAACTCAGTTCACAGTCCCTACAACAATACCAGGCTCATTGGTCCCAGATAACAACCGATGTTTCACCCACCTCCGTTTAATGTGAGTTACTGTTGCACTTTTAGCTTTTTTTATTATTTATCCAAACATGCAGGCCTGCGAGCAGCAGCTAGCTTACTTGTAGCTTAGTGGTAGCTCCCCCATGAGTGACTGATGCGTTATTTTTATGTTTGTCAGTAGCTACCAAAGTCTAGTCAGACCTCTGATAATCTGTGGTGTGTTGTTATTTGGTAACCAGACATAAACTTTAAACTTTCCCCTCAGATCTTAGGACAATCAGTGCAATGTATTCTTTAATTGAGCACACACCAAGTACACAAAATAGCATCCATCGCATAATATCGATATGAGTTAATTCTCATCTCACCACAGGTCATTTCATATCCAGACAGTGATGCATATCACCATATAGCACATTCTCTGTAAATTCAGTGAATAAGTTAATATGAATTCACCAAATGTCTATTTCTTATTACATTTTGAATGATGTACAAATAAAAGCTACTCATATTAGATTAGATTGTGCAAATTGTCAATTAAGCATGTAACAAAATATAAAATACGAATGGATACAATATAAAAATGGAAACAGAAAATGTTTCGTAACTATAGTTGCAAACAAAATAAATATAGACCTAAGATATGAATACAGTCAAAATACCAAAACCAAACATATACAACTCTTTAAGAGTAGAACTGTTGTAATGTGAAATGATGGACATTTTCTATCGTCACACAATGTGCATGTCATTTCGCAGGGACTCCAGTGTGTATGTTTGCTTTGCCACAGCTACAGTATTATTTAGTGTTGTGTTATCATCTTTATTGGGCTAAAAAAGCAATACAAAGCAATACATAATACAAGTCTAAAAATCTGAGTCAGTGTTATTCAGATGTTATTAATACCTTACTGATTGGTGAACCAGTTTTGTGCATACCTATTTCATCACTTCCCCCTTTCCAATTTACAGACTCGATACGCATTTAAATCCAGTTTGTGTTTGACCATTCGTCATGATGCGTTACTGGGGTGAGATCCCTGGCCCTGCAGGGGCTCCTCCCAGCCGCAGCTCCTTTGACTTGCTCCAGCGTGAGTTTCGCTCTGTGGAGATGCAGGACCCTCCTCTGCACCAACCCTCAGCACAGCGTCCGCGACCCACCACAATGCTGGACATCCCCTCTGAGCCTTGCAGCCTCACCATTCACACAGTGCAGCTGTGCCAGCATGCCCGCCGCCTCCGGGGACTTTTGGCAGCCGCCCAGGTGCAGGCTCAGGGTCAGAACTCAACATCCTCTGAAGGCGGCAGCAAGATGGAGGAAGCAGAAACCAGCCTGCCGCTACGGCCTCCTACCCCTCCTGTCATGCCAGATGACCTGCTGCCCATTGACAGCAAAGCACCCAGACAACCCTTCCAGCTCCGGCACAGTGACCCTGAAAGTGACTTCTATAAGTGAGTTACTCTGGCTGTATGTGGGCCAAGATACTGCACTCTTCTCTTGTGATTAAATAAAAAACACATCCTCTGCTGTACTGCATCTAATTTGTAGGCCTGTGAGCCACACATTTTTTAATAATGTGCAAATTATTCTGTCTCATTCATCATTTATCTTCTTTGATCTCATTTGGTTCTTCCATCAAAAGGGGTAAAGGTGAGCCTGTTACAGAACTCAGTTGGCCCTCCTGCAGGCAGCTCCTCTATCAGTCAGTGGCCACAGTCCTTGCCCATGCTGGCTTCGAGTCAGCCCAGGAGAGTGTGCTGGAGACCCTTACTGACCTGGTTCATGAGCATTACCTGCGGCTCACTCGCCTGCTGCGGGTGGCAGTGGACAGGGAGGCACGGCTAGGAGCCAGCGCATTCCCGGATGTGGTAGAACAAGTGTTCCATGAAGTAGGCATTGGCAGCGTGCTGGCCCTGCAGCGCTTCTGGCAAGTGCGGATAAAGGACTATCACAGCTACATGCTTCAGGTGAGGCTACTGAATAAGCTCTGCTTTGTTTCATGGTACCTCGTTGCAACATGGTTGTTAAAACCTGTGTAAAGGAAATTCAGTGTTTGTTTTTAAACACATTATACCTGTTAGAAAATAAGTACCAAAATGTGAAGACTGTGAACTATGCAGTACTGAATTGTTGAGTGAGTTAGTTATCATTTTTGTGTTCAGGATTTTTTTTGGCGGTCCAGAAATCATGCGTCGATGATGCACTGCCATACTTAGTATGACCCCTCACCGAAGGCTATAATGTTATAAAACTAAAGCATGTTTGCATCAGTGGTTCTCCTGATCGATGCTAGTAAGCAACACATATTACCACTTCCATAAGTGTGAGATAAAATGACCACTCTGTCACAAACAGAGGAACATAGTTAAGTCTTGGTTAAGTCAGTGTCCTCTGACTCCAAATTGGATTTTGGCTCTGGTGACTTCAATATGTATAGCTGTACTCCGCTCTTGTGTTTCAGAGAAAAGAATACTGCTTACTTTTTCACAATTTTGAAACCTAACTTTAGATTTCATTTTTATCACTTCAGTTAGGCAGAGTAGTCACTGGTTAATGACATGTTTGGTGGTGTGATAAGCTCAGAACACATATTTTTTACTGCTTTACACAGACTTAAAAAAAATTGAATACTGGATTCATTTCCTCATTCAAGTTGCAGTTATACAATAAACACACAACTGTGAAACAGTTTTAAATATTGAGTGAAAAAGGATCTTATGACATCAACTTGTTCTGATAAATATGCTGAAGGATTTTTCCTAAAAATAAACTCAAGACTGAATATTTTGACTTTGAATGGTTATATTTGCTCAACATTAATGCTGGTGCCTCTCTGTATAATTCACCAACTAGGCTATAAGTCATAATTAGGAGCTCACCTGAAACCCTGAAGATGCACCTGTTTCCTCATTAGCCTGCTCTGTTTCTTTAACCTGCTGCTGTGTTTCTTGCAGACAGAATAATTAATTAATGGTGACACTTCCATGGGATATAAAGACTGAAATTCATCTCACAATTTGATATATACAGTCACAAATGTTTACCCCTGTTGACCTGACTTGTAGCCGGCAGATGACAGAAACCAGTGTTATCTTGCTAGTTAACTTTAGCTTTAGCGTATCATTAACATGGTAATATTCTGTCCTTCCAAAATATGATCAGTATGATCAAATCTACACCCTTGCATCGAAATATACACAGGCAATGAACATAATGGAGAGGAGAATGTAGAGCTGTTCACATCTTGTGTGTGTGACATGAAATTACTCAACATTTGCTGCTTCCAGGTGAGCAAAGATCTGTCAGAGGAATATGAGCGGCTGGTGAACCCTGAGAAGGCACTGGAGGATTCCAAACCCCCCAGGATCAAGGAGGAGCCCATGAGTGACATCTCCTTCCCCGTTAGTGAAGAACCCGAGGCTGATCTGGCCTCTGGGGACCAGGCTCTACCCATGGGGGTGCTCGGGGCCCACGGTGAGAGGCTGGCGTCCGGCTTGGATGGCGACCATTCTCCTCACATTTCTGGTAAGACTAGTATTCCAGATTAAATGTGACTTAATGTGACATTTGATGCAGATGCACAAGATTACAAACTTTTCGGTTAAAGCTCCAGTGCTACATGTATTACGACTTACAGCTAAAATAACTAGATGTTTTTCAGTATGTAGAATACTACCATTATCATTTCATTCCTATGTAGGTAGGTTTTCCATATGCAAATGTAATACATGTATATATTGAATTTCTATATCTGAAATATATGTACATATGAGGTGAAAACATATATGTACAACATAAGTAATTGAAATAGATAGATAATAGTTATTGGAACTATTTCATACACTGACAAAAATAATTTTAGTATATATACATATACAAATGTTACTGTAGTTCACATATCAGAATATGTATGCGATAATTGCATATTGCCTTATAGGTAACATATTAATTCAGCTTTTACCAGCATCAGCTTCAGAATGTCTGAAAAGCATAATTGTTTTTGTACAGGTAAATTAATTTGATAGTGACAGTGTTTTAATATAAGACGGTACAAATGTAAACAGTAAAAATGAATAACCACAGGGAAATTATAATGATGAAAATGTAATAAAATAGATACAAAATTAAAAAGAGAAATATATAACAAAAGTAGATAAAAGACAAAGTCAATATGGGGGGTAGATTTGTGTGTACATACTGTAGTTTGTAAATGTCAAAACTAGATGTGCGGCATTGAAGCAAGAGCGTATGAGAAACCTGGTTGGAAACTTGAAACCACACAGTACTGTATGTATCACCTTATCTATGCAACCTTTTTTACAAGGTGGAGGCGGAGCCAACAACTCCCCGCTTTGGCCCCAGGTCAAAATGGAGCCGCACGATGGCGACGAGGGCCAAGGAGCCGGTCACCACCACCACCACCATCACCATAGCGTCCTGGGTGGGGATGTGTTTGAGGAGGGGGGGCCTATGTCCACCATGAGCGAGTCCGGAGGAGCCATGGCTCCCTCTCCCGCCGGCGCTGCGTCAGACGGAAGCTACGCCTCGCATTCACCCGACTCCCTGATAGGCACGTCGCCCGTCTTCAACCAGAGACCCAAGAAACGGAAGAAGATGTGAGGTTGTATTTGTAGCTGAAAGCAGCTCTTAGATTTGGAGGGGAGACCATGGACTATGAGATGACTCCCAAATTTCCCAAGTCGACCAGCAAAATGACGGAAAAAAAGGTGAGCTGTAAAGAGCAGAATGTGTCTCTGACAGAAGTGCACGCAGGGAATAAGGTTTTTGTAGTTTTCCATGTTTGTTTAATTAAGTCCCAAAGCAGCTTATTAATAGCTGTTCTGATTTGAGTTTATATTAATAATGCCAAAAGAATAAATACCTTTTGAAGTACCCAATGTGTTCATTTGAGTCATTAAATGGTTTGTAGAAAACATAGAGGAGTCTTACAATGAGACTAATGAATCGAAGAACAGGAAAAACTAAGAGGTCTAAAAGCAAATTTGTTAGTTAAACAGCTTAATAATTCAGTGAGCGGTTTGTTTTCCCCAGCTATTAAGTCTTTTTGTCCTCACATACCAATTACTGCCTGTGCCATTCATTACCATTAAAAGAAGCACCGATAAAACTGAAAATATTTCTTCCCTCACGAACATGCCGGTGAATATTATGATATTTCCCGTCAAGTCAATTCCTCGTCTCACTTGCTGCTTCAGTACATTTCACATGTAGCCCAACACACCGGAACGGCACACACTTCACACATTTCACACACCTGTCAACCTGAAGCTGCTGCGCTAAATTAGCATCTGTTTCAGTAATGAGGCAAAGCGGTGAATTCAACACCAGAGGCAATTATGGCTTGGTTGTCTGCATCGTGAAGGCGACATCAATCCAGCCTTAATGGCAAATTAATTACAGCATGCATACTTTTGCATGCTGAATGAGCAGTCCTGTTTAAATACATGTGATTTTCTTTTGTGTAGGCCTATTTCATTTTCACAACGAGGCAGGTAATTACCTATACCTGTGAGAACTGCTGATGGGGTCACATGCATTGATATTCAATTAGCTGCATTGATAGTTGATTTATGCATTTTGCTCCACACCTTGAAAACTGTGTCTGATTTGCAGAATTGTGTGACCCAGGTGGGAGTTAGAGCAGCTGAAAAACAAAATCAGTATTGCAGACGCACGATTTAAAAGGCTTCCTTGTCGATGGTAAGAACTAAGCAATGTCAACTGGTTCTTATAGCCTGGAGTTATATCCTCCACCGACTCTCGCTGTTCAAATGCTACAGTTGCGGTGAAAGGAAATCTTTCGCATTGACTAAATAAGTCCTAAAAAAAAAACCCACCCCCATCCCTGTCGCACTGTCACATCAGCATATGGTTACGTTACGGTCTGTGCAGTTTCTTGTGCTCATTTCCACCATCTGGAACTTGCCCTGGGGAACTGGAAGCTTTTTTAAGTAGTTTGTTAACCTGTCAAAAAAGTGCTCCGGGGGTAGTCCTTCCCAAAAGTTTAGGGGAGGCCGTCTAACACTGATTGGAGAGACAGAGATGCTGCAGCAGCTTTACCCTGTGCACCTCTTTTCCTGTCTTTCAGTAAACAAGAGACTCCCACTTACCCATTACTCCCCAGGTTTCCTCAGACCTATAAATTAAGACCAAGCCAACTCATTCCATGGTTTTTATTTGTTTCTGTTTCTGATTAATAATGAAGACATCTCTGGACAGTGTTCCTTTGTAAAAAAAAAAAAATCTACGATATTTGGTTCAAAGCTTGATGTATCTAATCAAATATTTGACGACCAGATGAAGGGTTTTCACCATTAAACATGGTCATGTGTGTCAAAATCTAATTTCTATGTATTTTAACGCCTCAAAAAACACGAAGCGCATTTTAGTCTTTCAATACAGTTCATTATTGCTCGACCCCTTAATGAGGCTCTTAATCTACAGTAACTAATAACCCGGTTTACTGACCCGTGATGACTTCGTCTTAATTAAACATGATCAAATTCGGTTCATAGCCTGAAAGGTACAAGTGCTTTATTTATCAATATAATGCCTACTGGGAATAAATGGGTTAAAGCACAGCCTTATTAGATTTTTTTTTTTTTGCTGTGGCAAAGCAATGTGACCCCTCAGTTTGTCAACAGCTGCTGAGTTGCTGTGCACTGGGGAGAAAAGGTGTAATTACAAAAGTGTCAAGATGTTTTTTGAGCAGGGGTCTAACAGTCGGGCCAGAGAGAGCGGGGAGAGCGAAAGAAAGGACCCACCAAATGATTAATTACCTTCCTACGTGCAGAGTCATTAATTTAGCATGAAATTTAATCTCTCCAGCTGAGTTTTGAGTTTGTGAGCAGAATGAGAAGTATGTTTAATTTTTACACAGTGAGCGTGGACGTTCCTCGAGGGGCTACCCATTTGGCTATTTGTGAAGAGATCACCTGAAAAGTGAAAAAGAGACAGCCTGGAGTAATGTGATATAAGTTCTATTATTTGCTATCACGTAAGAGATACTGTACTGCTGTGGCGGACCCAAATAATGACTTATGAGACAAGGTGATCATATCAACAGAAAGATAAATTGCCAGACATATGGGGTGTGACACGTACAAAGGGTGTCTGTCTGGTGCACATGCCACTGTTACAGCCATTTCACTGCACCCAAGAGATGAGAGAATTGATTGTCGAGCGTCAGCGTCTTGGTCTGAATCAATCGATGGATATTTTCTCATGGGTGCTCTGACTAAAAATTTAAAATGAAGCAAGATTGAATGCAGTCTCATCAGCTTGGACCGAATCCACCTCTGGTTCACGTTTTGTTTGAAGCAACACCAACCGAACAATTAGGAGGTACAAATTAAACCAACAATGTTTTGTTAAAAAGTTTGAGTGTGTGAGTCTACTATAAAGCATCCTGTAACTGGCTGAAAACTGAGCAAGTAGAATTTAGATGCACTTTATATTAGGATCCAATCCAGTCCAACCCTTTGTTATGTTTAGGTGGCTAAATTCTTGTGCAAATTTTTCCCTTCGTGTCCGAAGAGGTGAAATTCCCCTAAATGTCCAACCCCCAAAAATAAGAGAAATGAAAATACGTTTGTGCAGGAGGAACTTCATCTTCACTTCCTCATTATTCATAATTTTAAATCACATTTGAACCGTCTAGTCGTGTGAGACCTGAGAACAAATTACTTCAAAAAATGAATAAAGCTAAACTGACCAACAGAATTTCCAGTTCCCTAAAAACAATTCAAGTGCAAAAAGCTCTGTCCGGCTGCCACTCACTTTAAGCAACCTGCGTCAAGTGATCTCAAGTTGACAAAGGGGTCAGAAGCCGAAAACAATGGAAACTACTGCTGCTGTAAAAGGGAAACAAACAGTGACCACTTGAGATACTGTAACTGAGAAATTCAACCGAACTTTAGTTTAAGATTGGATTTTTGGAGAGTGTGTCCTTAGGGTTTTCATTATGTGCATGTGGATTCCACATTGCATACTTTTTTTTTTACAAGTACGTGCTGCATCTGCCCTTACAAAGTATGTTCTGTTGAATGCAGTATGCATACACACTGTGCTTTAAAGGTTTAATGTGAAATACTTGCTTATGCTCGTATGCTTCGGTAAAGTTTATGTTGGACTGTGTGTTGTGCAGGGAGGAGGTCTTTTATTTACTGCATTTCTAAGCTAATGGTAGGTAATGTTGCACACTGTTCCAACCAGAGCCCTCCACATAGAAACCATAGTGTGTGTATTGTGGTTGTTATCAGGGATGCAGACAACAGAGACAGTTGTTAGCTTAGTAATGGCATTAGCTAACAACTAACACTCGTATCCTGGGACAAAACAGGCTCACAATCAAACTTCACGTAACAAGCAAGTGCAAATCTTCCATATTTAGCCTTTAAACGCGACTCTCTCGTTCATTCATCCACTGCAGTCTGTTACATGGTACGTGGTACATTAACTGTGCAGGGGATTTTAGGGGCAGAAATAGAAAATCATGCTGGCTTGCATACTGTAAAATGCAGCTTAGTAGGACAGTAGGACATCCTGGTATGTTTAACATACTGCATATGACATACTGTACCGTATATTTTGGGACATACTAAATCTTTCTCTGCCACGCTCAATAGAATGGATATTAGAAAGGAGGTGTAGCATGCCCGCAAGACATTTTCCCCCCGAGTTGAGCGTCTGTGGCTGTTCCTTCTTGTCAGGGTGAATGTAAGGCCTGCATCCTTCACAGTGACTGGCAGACGCATAACCTTGACCGTATATGCTCAGCGGCATTTAAGTGGAAGAGTTAGCTGGGGAGGAAGTCGGTCAGTGCACGGTATCAAGGGAGACTGCCTGTTTCTGCGTAGCCCTCTGTAATGTGCTGGCATATGATAGCTTTCATCTTTATACAATAAATCAGACTCTGAATCTGGAGCCTCTCTACAGCAAATCCATTTTACTGGAAACAATATTGGTCTTTTCAAATGGCACATTTCTGTGGTACAGTACTCTGATTTCCTAGATGTCACATCATTATTCTGCCACTGGAGGGCAGTCTTGTGCCACACACTAACTGTAATTTGTCTATGGCCTTCTCCTCAAATATAGGATTAAATATTCTAGCAGTTACCACAGAGACCTGGGCACTCCCATGCCTTGTGAGTGAGAACTAGTTTTATGGCATCAGAATGCTTCAGAATAGTGCGTGTACCAAATGAATATACTTCCCAAACACATGGCAAAACATTTCTTGTGCTCATTTTCCTACTTTTCTGTACTGGGATGTACAGTATCTTACACAGCAATCATGCAGTGTCTTTACAGCAAGAAGAAGATGACATAACACAATCAGAAGATTTGTTCCTGATTACGATAAGCAATATTTCTGCAGGCTTGTCACTTTGCAGGATTTCACGCACTGTTATGTCGGTTTTTGATCTCAATATGCGTTTCATTTTGCTGAAAGGTGCACCTACAAATCAGTTTTTTTTTTCAGTCCCTAATTGCTTGTCAGTCGTAGGAGCCAGTTGTTGAGGTAGGTGCTTTCTCACATCTGCCTTTGCAGCGCAAGGGATAGGATAACCAATTAGAGATTGTGCCTGCATGTAGCTGGCAGCAAATGTACAAAAATAGCATGACCATTTTCTCCTTCCATTCCACCACAATTGATATAGCTGTGGGTAATGTATTCACATCAGGCGCTGAAAGCACTTTAGATGATGGTATTGATATCGTAAAGGAGCCTTCAATCCCTACCCGCACCATTTACTGTACAGTACTATCTCTTAGTGTTCGTTTTCATTAAACAGGCTCAAATTTAAACATGCCTAAAATTGCCTTCGCACAGCTATAGCAACACTGGAATGCAGTTGTCTGTTGTCTGGTCATTAATCCTCATGCAAAAGCCTGTTTTTGTTCTTTTTCAGATTTTCTTGACAGCAAATTAGCACTTCACATGCAAAGTGTGTGCTTGGTAAAATGGCATTTGACACCGCAAATAGTACATTACAGTGCTCTTATGTCAGGTTGACATGGCGTGACAATCCAGTGGCATGTTTTTGTGAACCAAGTGTCCCAGAACAAAAAGGGTCACTGGGCCGTTCCCCGTCCTTAAAGAGTTGCGTTAAGTTTGACACACCGCCATGAACCGCATTTGGTTTGTTGCATGGTGTTTGTGAAGCTGTGACACTTTGATGAGCCCTCAGTGTCAGCTTGTTGATACCAAGTATATGACACCATTCCATCCCGTCTGCTGTTCGTTGGCACATTCCTCGAAACTGTCAAAACACTTTGAGGTTGTGCAAAACTGAGTGCAGGCTGACAGAAAGATGCTGCGGTTTAGAATGCAGGCGCTTGCTTATTTGATACGTGACAACATTCAATCATGGCATTTATTTGCTGATACTCCCCCTGAAACTGCTGAATTTCGATGTGTTAAGGAAGACCTGGCAGTGAGGGGTTTGTTTACTTGCTTGAGGTGATGCTGAAATGGGAATAAAATGACCTAACCTTTCTGTAAAATCCCTTAGAGCATCATTCCAGGTAAACAATCGAGTTTATTTCCAATCAAAAAGGCAAAAAAAAGAGCCAGATACAGAGAAGAGTTTCTACAATACCTACTTTTTTCAACTTGCAGCTTAATATACCAACTTAAAAGTGTACCTGCGAAGCGACACCCTTCCTCCTCATACTTCTGCTGCTTATTATTTGTCTCCCACTCAAACTTAGTCATCAAATAGTTTTTTTTCGCATTCAAAGCTATATATTCCAATCCAAATTCACAGATTCCATGGAACATGTGTTATTTTCCATTTGCACATCTTCGCATGCTTTTTAAAGTTGTCTTTCACTGCTAATTATTGTTACTCACATGGATGGGGGAATGAAGCGAGCTCCTGCTGAGAGCACAGTGCTGCTGCAGTTCACTTTGTCAGGTATAATGAGGTTTTTCCTTCCTGTTCCATAAGTTCACTGTTCTGTTAAGTAGTTTAGCCGAGCTGCATTGTCACATCTTGTACCTCTTCATTTAAGTTCATACAGATTTTTCATAGACCAGGTCCTGGCAGCACTGAACTACAACAAATGGTCCGTAGTTTGTCAAGATAACCTTCTGTGTCTTGTTTGCTTTCACAGCTGAATCATACTCCAGCAAGTTCACTTCTGTCACTGTTCCCTTACATTGTTGATATTTAGACAACCTTGTTCATTGACTAGGGCCACTGCGTTCAGGAAATGCAGTATAGCAGCACCTTGTCTTTCAAGAACATATTTTCTATTTCCTACAGGCAAGCATTGTCTCTGAAATAAAAACTCACTGAATAAATATCCTCTGCTTGTCTGTTTGCTGTACTATTGAGGCAGAACATGACGATGCTGAACGAGGTCAGTAAATAAAATAGTTTTGGGAAATACTTCCTTTCATGTCTCTCAGTCAGAGATGTAGCTGTGGTTAGTCTAGCTTAGCATTAGGACAAACAGCTAACCACCATAATGAATATTTTTACATGTCATATTATGACAATATTCTGAATTTGGCAGGTGTCACGTAAACAGCTTATCCTGTTTGGATATTTCTGAATCAGGCCTTTTTCTGAATGGAACACTTTCTGACTGAGACATGTGAGATATGCAGATATTATTCCAGTTTTGTGAGGATTCTTTGAACATTTATACAGCGCATTTGGACTATGCATCTCATTTGCAGGTTTTATGTTTACAGAAAGCTGGAGTAGAGACAAAGATCTTCTCAGATGGATGCTCTAAAAAAAAAGAAAAGAAAAGTCCCCGTTTCTGTTCAGAGGGAGAAACACCTACTTCTAAAACATTATGAAAGAGGATATCAAGATGGAAATATTCAATTTTAATTTTGAAAAGCTGACCTTTTCAAGAACGTGTTTGAAGGAATGAAACAGGGAAGCTGTGTTTACCAGAGTGGAACGTCTGCCACCAGTGGAAATTGTTGGAAAAAAAAACCTATTTTTAATTGGGGTATGCACGGCTGCATGCAAACAGGAATTACACTGGAACGTTCCGTTTCATTAGCAATGGAAACAGCTTTTTAGGAATATTGTCTTTTTGGAATTTAGGGCAAAAAGGGCTATATTATAGCAACATTTTGAGAACATATTTTCTACTGGCAGAAACTGCCTCTGAAATAAAAACTCACTGGATAAATATTCTATGCTTGGCTGTTTGCTGTGCTATTGTGGCAAAACCTGACAATGCTGAACGAGGTCAGCAAATAAAATAGTTTTGGGAAATACTTTTACTTCATTTCATGTCTTGCAGACAAACATGTAGCTGTGGCAGCTGGTTAGCTTAGCTTAGCATTAGGACAAACAGATAACCGCCACAATGTCTTTAGCTGTTTTTACTTCATTGACTGAGTACGTTTTGTTTTGGGTTGCAATAATTTGCGCTACTTTTGTATGATTTGGGCTGTTGGCCACGATAAATACGTAAGCTAAACGCTGCTCCGACTATCAAGATGAGGGCTGACAAAACCAAATGTCCTTTAGATTGAGGCTAAAAAAAGGTGGTCAGTTATTTTCATAGCATAACACAAGATAACAAATGACAACAATATTTGTGTTCTTTTGCGCACTGGACTGACTGTGAACGACAATAAAGACCTTATCTCTATGAAGATTGGGTGGAATATAGGGCTCTGATTAGACTAGTTTGTGTAGAATCAAGTCTGACAAAACTGGCTCAGAGTGGTATCGATCTTCTCATGTAACTCGCAGAAGAAGAAAAAAAAACTTAAACGTGATTGCAAAAGAAACTGGGTATGGTGTGATAAGGTTAGAAAAAGACAGGGAGAATGAGGGTGACATTTATTATCTCTGTTCAGCTAGGGGGGCTCTCAGAAATGACAACCAGCAGCAGCGAGACGAAAATGACCAGCTTTGAGCTTCATTATTCAGGTAGGTTCAGTCAAACGATTTTCTTTTAGGGTCTGAGAGAATCTCAGATGAGCTACTTCATTGTCCAAGTACACCATTTACCTCAAAATATTGTTTGTTGTTGTTATTCTGGGCCAGCGGAGATGAACATGACACGATTACTCCTCCTTTTATCGTAACTATAGTGAAACATCTCTTTGGAAATAGCTTGTATGTTGCATGCAAACCTGTGCCCAAAGTCCAGACGCGTACTTATTTTAACTCAATTAACTTCTGTCATCCCTTTAAATGAGGCTCATTGGGACTTTGTTTCAAAGAAGTTCGTACTGTATGCTCTTTGGTTTTAAAATGTGTGGCCTTCAAATGCCTTTGCTACACAAATGATTCAATTACTCCTCCTTTTAAATGTGCAAGCGGAGATAGCGTTTTGCTGCCAGAGTGTGAGGAGAGAATGAAATTAACCTCGGCTAACTCCTTATGCCCTCGACACTTGTATTATGATTTTCTATTAAAACCCTATCTTTCCTATAATGAATTCAGTCCTTCTACAAGCAAAGAGTCGCAGCATTTTGGCAAACTAATTTTTGTTTGTGTTCAGGTGAACTCTCAAATGAAAGACCTGCTGACAGTGCAGCATACCAAGAAACCGAATAACAAGAAAGACTTAAAGTGTTGTGTTGAGTAAAATGCAAGTTTTTACACCACTCACGCGAGCCAATAATATGTAGAATTGTTCTCAGTCTGTTGTTGAACTGAAGGCCAAAATGCATTATTTTTTCAATGATATTTTCTTGCTGCGTTAATTTGTATTGAATTTGTGCTGAATTTTACGGTGACAATCAGCGATATGAGTTGAATGTGTGTGTTTTAACACCATCCTTTGTAAGTAAAAGGGCCAGAGCTTTAAATGGGTTTTCAAGAGATCCTCTTCTGCAGCCTCTCCCTCACTGCTTCCAGTCCATCATGCTTTTTTAATAAATTCATGCATGCTGTACAAGCTCATATCGAAGCGTTTCTAATAATGTATGGATGCACTTGTATCATATGATGGGATTCCTTGATGCTGATTCAATGCAGGAATTCAGGGGGCTAGTGTTTATCCCAGCATGCATTAGGGGGGATATAAAGCACACTATAAGGACAAAAGTAACATCCGTAGGCTCTTCTACACGTAATCTCAGTTGTTTCTTACGGTTTTGCCAACTGGCTGTGCCAATAAACACTGAACGCTTTTAACCCTCGTAAAAAACCTCTACTCGTGTTTCTATTTCTATTTGTGTATGGATTACTCAAATGAGATGCAACATGTTAATCACTAAGCTAAAGTGATATGAGTAGGCGTGTTTTTGAATGTGGAGAGAGCCAGACTAGCTGCTTCCACCCTCCTCCCTCGTCCTTATAGCTAACCTAAGCTAATTGCCGCCTGGCTCCAGCTCCATTCTAAACACATGATGCATGTATTGGGTAAAGGACAACATCAGAGTGGTAGCGACCTTCTCATCTCACTCTAGAGTCTCCTGTCGATGTTTTCCAACAATATTCAGCTGTTTACAATCATTTAAGAATCAGGTTTGTCATAATAGCCTATGTTTATATATATAAGTGTTTGCTAAAGTGTTTTACAGACACAAAAAGAGATCTTTCTAGAAACCCTTCCAGATGTGTGAAGAATTATAGCAGTGCATTAATGCCCATTGGAGTATATCAGTCCTCATACTTTAGGTCATGTGTGGTTTATTATCTCATATAATACATTACATAAAAGCACCTGTCATAACATAGCTGGTATAATAGCACTCATTACCATATTATTATAGCGCTTAGATCTGTGAACAGAAAGCTGACTTCAGTGTACGTAGCCTGAGGTGAAGGGAAAGGAGGTGGCTAATGCCAGGTGGGTTAATGGTGCTTGGCAACATAATTACTCTGTCTGCCCTGAAAGACAGAACAAAGCTGTTTTATCTGCTTTTACCATAAGGAATTCTACAAGAACTCTCTGCAGCCTCACAAAAGGGACAGGCCACACAGCCTCAACAAATGAATGTCAACTCCCGGCTGGAGTTTTCTCAGGGATTCTTAAAAAGTCACATTTTTATTTCTTTTGTGATCAATTTCTATTCAGATCTGATGCTGTTCCTTTGGCTGCGAAGCATCGGGGGTTGTTTCCATGCTGCTGCTCCAACGAGAAGACGAACTCAATAAACAAGATCAGATTGCACAGACAGACGGGGGATGAGCAGTTGCTATGACAACACCCCATACACCTTTTCTCCCCAGAATCAAGATCCTTCATTCTAGATGCTAGTGATGCAGGAGAGTCTGATCCGAGAAGACCGGGAAGTGACAGACAGACAAGACACTAGTCACTGTGGGTAACTCGGGGTGGGTGTCATGTCCTCATGGTATCTACGCTGAATATTCTTCCTTTAAGAATTGTGACGGTAGTTAAAAAAATATAAACGTAAGGAAAAGGGAGGGCAAACACCAGCAGAGGTTGAAAAGGACATTTTATGCTTTAAAAAGTACATGACATGAACCAAAATCGGCACATTTGAATGCACAGCAACATACAGTATGAGCAAAGAGCACAGATATACATACAAATGTCCTCTTTGCCTGTCCGTCAGACTCTCACATCATTTCCTGAGTCCTCCTTTTGTGTCAATATCGTACAATGCTGCAACTTCAGACACTATTTCTGAAATTATAATGAACCTTATGTCCCCTCTTGTTTTTGTTTCACTCGGTTTCACTCTAAAAGTCTCCCTCCTGGTGTCTCTCCTGTCACAAAAACTACCTTTCAAATATGCTTATCTGTAAACAAGCACTGAGCCTATCAGCGAGGATTCATAAATAATAAATAAATGAAGCACGGTAGAGAGGAGACGTCACCAGCAGCAGCTGCCATTTTATCTGAATGTCAATAATTCTGCTGAAGTAGGAGACGTGAACGCCCTTAGAGAGACAACGGGAAAAGTATTGTCTGTAATGAAAATTACAACCTTTTAAAGTCAGCTTGCATGTGCCCTTTGTTCATAAAGGTATTTTCTTAACCTGTACACACTTTTTGGGTAAAATTTGACCCGTTTTGACTTTTGACAGGAGTAAAAACACCTTA